>QGMG01000143.1:0-49292 GCA_007825325.1 Lachnellula cervina | reverse complement strand
CTGCGCTCATGAGCGCGCTGCCCCGGCGCCTCCAGTGGTTCGGCCGCGGCGCGACGTGATTGATATTCGCGCCGTGGGAGAGGAGGAATTCCACGACGTCGTTGCGCTTCTCGCGCGCAGCTAGCACGAAGGCGTTGTGGTAGCGGTCGCTTGACGGATCGCTGCCTCGTTCTAATAGTAGCTTAACAACATTTAAACGTCCGGCGGCAGCAGCATGCTCTATAGCGTTCCGCGTGAACGCGGTCCTGCTTTCCCTAGTCCCTATTCCGTCGATATCCGCGCCCATACCTAACATCTTGACTACTATTTCCCCGTTTCCGCACGCCGCAGCTATGAGTAGGATCTCGTCCATGGCTACGAACGGCTCCATTGGACCCATAAACAGAGTCGTCATATCAGTTCTCCTTTCCAGGAACAGGGCTACTAAATTTGCGTGCCCTCCTTTCAGCGCGTGTCTAACAGCAGAATCGAGCTGAGGAACTGGGCATGGATGGACTTCTAGTCGGTGCTTGTAATTCAAGAACAGCTTCACAACATCTCTATGTCCCTCATGGCAAGCTGCATCAAGGGGAGTGCTGCGAGTTTCGTGTTTAGGAAAGGCTTCAACACCTTTAGTCATAAGCCAGTTCACGGTCTCCAGTTGCCCTAACCGGGCTGAAGCTTGGATAGCCGTCGTGAAGTATTCACTAGGGCCGTCAATGAATGCGCCACTGGAAATCGCTCTCTCTAGAAGCCCGACGTCGCCTAGAGAGGCAGCGAGAGCTACTAATCCCTGCAGCACATCGTAGTTGACGCCGTTAAAAATGGGCGTTGGGTTTTTAATCGAGCCCTCTATTCCGAGGAATGTATCCCAATAAGGTTCCCAGTCGTTTTTGTTGTTTATTCTCAGCCCTTCAAGGCGATTTCTGTCTTCAGGATGATTAAGCCGAAGTACCGTCCCTGCCGGCACACGTTCCGCCACAGATTTAATTAAGAGAGTCCTAGCTTTATGCCTTAGTGCTTGGGACTTCGAGTCGGATGGCAGTTGAAGATGTTCGAATCGGTTAAGAATCTCTTCGATCACTTGACCAAGATAGCTTTCTCGGCCATGAACAGTCTCCAACTTGATAAACAAGAACCTTGTAAGCAAGGAGCCGGGTATTTGGCATTTTCGACAGCGGCCATCAAGAATGTGCCTTCTATTGACGAGACCATGTTTGAACAGAGTGAAGACAACTAGATTATCGAATGATTCTATGGTGTGATGACATTAGTGAGTCTTCAAAAAAAGAGAATTGGGAGTGCATGTACTGTTGACCAATCTTAGATTTGTCGTTCCTCTTACTTTCACTGCAATCACCATTTGCGTAACTATCTCTTGGAACAATTCACCCGGGAGCCCTATCAATCCTAGCCTTGACGTGCCCGTGATATCATGTCCAGCTTCATCTTTCGATGCCATGGGTTCTTGCGCTTTGAAGAAGGAAAGGTGCTTGGCCATAGTGTGCGAGATGTTGTATAAGCATTTGAGAAGAATTCGAGGGATGCCGAGTGAATATGAGCAGATGGCGAGGAATAACATCCCACAAAGGGATGTTAGAGGCAGTTGAGACATGGCGGGGAAATGGTCCTACGTAAGCGCGGGGTCGAGTCGGTCACATGCAGATAGGCGGGGGCGGGAGATCTCAATCAGCCTTGCATCCGGTGCTGCACCTCTTGCATTAGCTTCAGGAAATATCTTGATCTGTCATGGAAGTTGGCAACTGAAGATTCAAGGAGCAACGTGCTTTTGAGCGTCGTGTGCCATGGTGTGGTGTGCTGTGGTAGATTGCGGTGTGTTGCGTTGAGGTGTGTTGAGGTGTGGTGTCATGTCCCAACAGACCATACCTAGAAATGGTAGCGCAATTTCACGAAAGCCCAGAAGCCTACTATAATCAATAAGCTAATATATCATCGACAAATATCTTATTTCCAAATAATCTTCCATCAACAGAAATCGTCATTCCGGATTTTAAATGCGCGAGATTGATCGAAAGGTTGGAAAGACCATGCTTCTCAGCCATCCGAGTCGCGGATTTTAGGGTTCGCACCCTGAAAATACAGGGCTCAACCGCTAAAAGCCCAGACGAACGTTCAAACGCTGAACCAGCTCCTTTATCAATTGCTATACATGCCTCGCACAATAAAAGGAAGGCTGCCATATCACCATCGCCATGGTCTTGACTCCCGAGTCATGCGAAATGTTTCCTCTGGTAAAGTCGCAAGTTAGCAAGGCAATCTCGGAGCTGCTTGCCAGAATTGTCAGTGGACTCTTGTGCCAGCCCCAGCTACGGGTCCAAGATTACCTTGAATTGCCAAAATGTCATGAGCACTACGACAAAACTAATGATTCGGGGGAAGAAGGTACAAAGAAAAATCTAGATGAGCACTACACTCTATGAGAAGCTAAACGGTTCTAGCTTTGCAGAACATGCGACTGCAAGAAGTGGATGCTTGAGAGGCGTAGACCATGCGTTGTACTGACTTCCTTTCGAGATGAACTTCTAGATAAGTTCAAGGTCTCCGATTGATGAGGCGGCTAGCATCAGAGCCTCCCTGATAGATCCCAGAGGTTTCAATCTCAATGGAAAATGGCCTGAGACTCTCAAGCGTGAAACGTCCATCTGTAGTTGGTGCGCACATATCAATCCAGTTGTGAGTGCGAGGGTAGTTGTAGGAGCTTCTCGAATCTTCCGAAGCCCCCTTCAAGTTCCCAAAACATTGGGCTGCTACCATTGCTCGTTTTTCGGTGCAGGAAATCAAGAATCGGTCAGGCAGCGAGGGAGACATCAATAACACTCGATAGACGTCAGGATTTGTATATCCATTATTGAAGGTTGAATGTAAGACCGCTTGATCGAAATCCCTGCTGGAATTAGCACAATGTTCTGATTTGGAAAGAAAATGCATACTGTTCAGGGTTCAGTGTCTACCACTCTAAGGTGCGTGGCAGACCTGCGACGGTAGTCATTTTTCCTACCATATTTTAAATCAGTTCCAGCGGCATACTCGTCAATGCCAAGTTTGGACGTCTTCAGAATCTCGATTTCCTCACAAAGCTCGTCTGTCGCGCAGGGAATCTCGGATTCAGACGTCTGAGTGTCTTAGATAAAATGCATGCCTTAAACTTATCATTTCAAGGAAGATACTGCTGTTGGAAAAGCAGCATCTGAGCTCTAATAGATGTTATAATGACCGTTTTGAGCTGCGTCGAGAAACAGGTAAGGAATGATCAAGTTGAGAAACACCCAGAAGTGATTGATCTTGCCCCACTATCCCAAAATGGTTAGACTAGTCGACTAAGGGTACGAGAAGTTAGTCAGCCAGTGCCAGCAGCAATAACATTTCTGAGGTCAGGAAATTATATCACACGGTGCGGTATTTTTGTTCGTGGTTTGGTTTATAGTAATTTGATGTCCTTCTAATTTTCGCCTCCTTAGAGCGTATTAACCGCCTGATATACTCCGAGTACAAGTGAGGCAGGACTTGACGCTATCATATGTAGAGTCCACGTCTCACCTAGTTTAGAGGCTGATATTCAGGGGTTACAGATGGAAATTATAGAGGTTTTCCTAGCTTTGCAATTAATATAACCTTATTAGTATCCTAGACTGTCTAGCAGTAGCCGGAGCTACAATTAGGGGATCATACGAAGTATAAATAAGCAATGCCAAGTTATATGTGCTACCCTTGATTTTCGTTCTGAAAAGCTCTCGCTACGCCGTACTTGTAGGCACGGATACTAAATAATTATATAACTTCGAGCTTTTGTGGGGTGCAACCTAAGGAAATTAGGTTCACCTAGGTACCGTACCGTCCGTACGGAGGTAGGTATACGAGTGCGAGTTATAATATACGACTGAAGGATTAGATGAGTTAGATTGACATACGAGTAAGTGTATTTCCCCTGAAATACCGGTATATCTCTTATTCCGATCCTTCGGGCACCCGATGACATCATGCTATACACTAATTTGCTAACCAAAAAGCGCTGCGTTTTTGAAGAGAATAGCAGACTATGTGTTGATTGTATATCTATTGAAAATAACAAAAATGGGTTATAATAATCTCCGACAAATCCCTTTTATCAAAGGAGAACGCGTAATTATTGTCTTCTAGTGTTGATTTATGAGGAGCTGAAGTCTCATCTTCCCTCTAAACTGCGCCACAAGATCCGCGGGGCTGGATAGATCAGACGAAAGGGGATTAGGCCTGGCTGTCATAATCTCTTTCGGGCTTGATCTCCAATATAGAACCCACTTAAAACGAAGTTAGTATGTTTCAGAAAGTCTGCAAGTCTCCAACTTTCAAAAATTTCCACAACCACTAATGTTATGGCGGCACTACCCAGGATCTACGTATTGTTCCACGCATATCGGATGATCAGCGATTCGTGATGAGGATTATCATTTGATTCGCATATTTTACGAGTACAAGCGCTCTGATACTGAATTGGTGTAGCCAGTGCGGGTGCTAAAATTAGAGTGTTTACATGATAAGTATTCGTGATAATCTTTCTATTGAGATCTCTCTTCTGTTGCTTCTTCACTTTCTGCAGCTCCTCGTCGCTCCTTTTTCCTTGTCCCTCTCTTGCAAATCATCCCTAGAGCGTGCACGATGATCTTCGGGCGGTCACGGTTTCGGATTTACCAAATCATTGGCCTTGTTCTTGTACTGCAATACTTTCTGTTTTTCCGTGGTTCTAATTTCACTTCTTTCCGCCATTATTTGGGCACAGCAGGCTCGGATTCAGATCCAGCCGCGACAATCACAGCAAGTCTAGTACAGTATGTACCGAGTCCAGAGACAAAGATCCATGACTTGGAAACCCCGGAGACAGCAAGTGCGGGGGAAATAAACACACCTACAATCAGCACAGAACCAGCAGGTGCAGACTCATCAAGTCTACCTCCGTGCCCCCCGGGTCTACAGAACGTAGTAATAGGCGTCAAAACCGGCGCCTCAAAAGCAGAATCAAAAATCCCCGCACTAATGGCCACCTCGCTGCGCTGCGCCCAGCACGTACTCCTATTCTCGGACCTCGAGCAAGATATCGGACCGTACCACATCCACGACTCTCTAGACGCCGTCTCGCCGTCCATCAAAAACAACAACCCGGACTTCGACCTGTATTTCAAGCAGAAGGAACTGTGGAAGAGCAAGAAAGACATCAGTGAGCTGGCGGGGCTCAAAAACCCCAAGGGTTCTAACCAACTCGCCGCGTGGACACTGGATAAGTACAAGTTCGTGCATATGCTCGAGAAGATGTGGGTGATGAAGCCGGATATGGACTGGTATGTGCAGCTCGACGGCGACACATACCTGGTGATGGAGAATCTGCTCTTGTGGCTGGAAACCATGGACCCGACCAAGAAGTCCTACATAGGCAGCGAGGTTAAGATTGGCGATAATGCGTTTGCGCACGGCGGGTCGGGTGCGCTGTTATCAAAAGCTCTGATGTCCGACCTCGCGCATACGAATGGTACGGCTGCGCGCTGGGATGTAAGAGCAAAGAAGGAGTGCTGTGGTGACCTTGTGCTTAGTTTCGCGTTGGGAGACTTTGGGACGGGAATTCAGAATGTTGCGCCGGTGATTAATGGGGAGAGACCTTGGACTGTGCCTTTTGGCCCACTGAATAACGACTACTGGTGTAAGCCGGCAGTGACGTTTCACCATGTTACAGCTGAAGACACGGTGTTTCTTGCTGATATCGAAATTAAGCGTCAGCGATTGAAAAAATCGGTGCGTAGTTGATGATATATGTGTAAAGGTGCGTTTGAGCTTACCATTTCAATAGGGACCTTTAACGTACACGGAGCTCTTCTACGACCACTTGATTCCATCGCTGCCACCATATCGGGATAATTGGGACAACCAGGCCTACGATCAGTTTGTGGGTGGAAGACAGGTGACTGCTGGCTCATTCGACGTCTGTGCACAGCTCTGCTACGCTGATGAACAGTGTCTGCAATGGTCCTACCACAACACTACATGCAGCATCGCCAAGTTTATCCGGTTCGGCATCGAGAGGAAAGCTGATGAGGAAGGGATGTGGAGGAGCGGATGGCACAGGGACAGGCTTGCCGATTGGGCCTCGAGGCAACCAGATTGTGGGCAGGTCAAGTTTCCAGAGCAGGGTTATAAGGATTACCCCGTGAAAATTGAGCCTTGAGAGTTGGCGTAGTCAATTATCAAGATCGTGTCGCATATATGACGGCGACAATCCAGTCCAGGCCGTCGGTATTCCTCTCAGTCTGTAGTCGGGAGAGGTACGATCCAGGCCGCCCTCGGCATGCCGATGCAGTGTCAGCTGCTTCTCCACAGCTATCCCAACAAACTTGTGAAAAAACTGGCAAAATACGCCCCTTCAGTTGATTCAAACCTCGTCCTCAGTACCGGTGCCACGTCCATTCAAAAACGATAGATCCAGTCGTGCTTCCAGGAGTTACGATGGCCTACAATCCTGGCTTGACAGAAGCTTACTTTGCCTCCAAGCTTGAATCATACACGTTGCGTGATAACGACTGGCAAAGTGTGGAGAGCGGAGACTGGTGTAGGTGCTGCTGATGAGAGATGACTTGGTCCGTCAGCCGTAGGGAGCAATGGGATGTGACAATCACAATGTAGGGATTGCTGATAGCAATAATGGCTATGGAGGAGGTAGAATCCACTGCGGAAGCGTGGAAAAACAGAAATCGAAGGGTGCCTCTTGGCGGCTTAAAATTTCTCGGCCCTTGATGGTTTCATAAAAGCTGAAGTACCCATCAATTTTACAAATAGTCGGCCGACCTAGAATGGAACTCTTACTTGTAAGCCGCGTCGAGCACTATGGGTGACTACTTACAGCGGCGACTGAACTCATATTATATCAATCTTCTTCCTGATAATGTAGAAGGCGATATTAGATTCGTCTGTTCGACCTCTAAGCTCCCAGAAGACGTCGCCAATTCCTAAGTCGGTCCCTCTCATATAATCTTCCACGCGTTTCTGCTTTTTGCAAAATCATATTGCGATATTTCGCCGCGCAAAGAAGTTCCGCCATTCTCTGTTGGCATGAATTGCTTTCTTTGCAAAGTTCATGGGTTATTAATTACCGCTGGTTTCGAAGTATCGCAGTTGAACGCCTAATGCTAAAGTCGGCACTAATCATATCATTCAACTCTTTTTAGGTGAGGCTCTTCTCCTCTATAAAGAGATATCTGCCCTCCCACAAGCCGACAAGCTCAATGTGAACAGCCTCCGTGTTTGGCTGAGGAACATCCACGGAGATAATATTCCAACAAGCGGGCATGGCCATGAAATCTGGGGAAAGATCACCAAGAAGAAAGATGCACCAGCCTCTCTCCCATGGCAATTCCTCCACCTCCTGTGCAGTATATTCTGGACGGATAAAGTTAAGAAAGACGAGGACAAAGACCTAGATCTCATCGTTCCTCGCTGCAACCACAAAATTGACGGCTTAACCCAGTGGGTTGCTAGCGAAGGCGTGCCGTTCTGGGAAAGCATCCGGGAGCGCTGGAAAGACAGGAAGATGAATCTACCATTCGTCGAGAACCAGCCGACGCCGGATCTCACCCCAGAGAAACGAAAAGACGACGCAGACGAGATAGAGCCGACACTTACAAAGTACAGCGAACATAGCATTCTCCAGTTCACCTCTGTCGTCGCAACGTGCTTGCGTGTCTCCTACCTACCGCTGCCATAGCTGCACTGTCAAATATGCACACCACCGGAACGCTGCTGGGCCTCATTGCTGGCTTTACTACGGCCTTCGCGCTGGCCTTATGATGCTGACGGATGCGGGGACTTCGAGGGTGCAAACATTCACTGCTACCGCTGTGTAAGTCAGGTTCTTCCACGTGGAATCCCTCAAACCTACTGGTTACTAACTTGACGTTTAGCTTCTCTGCGGTTCTGGTTGTCTTCGTCCAGAACCAAACCCAATCAAGTCAGACGGCTAATTAATATGTCAGATGCTGGATCTACTAGTGGCGCTTGTGGTTGCTTTCCTTTTGGCTCCCGGGTAGTTCTTGTACTGCATGTATTGCTTGGTTGCGCGTGACGCTTGTACCCACGCCGCGCTTTTTGAAGTGACGGAGTACAGTACTTGGAACGATGATTCAGGTGAGCTTTTATTAAAAGACCCGGACAAAGACCTATTGAACGTGAGTGATTAATCTGTTATGATGCAAAGCAGGAATTCGTGATGCGAGACTTTTTACTTCTTGTTCCTTTTTGCATAACGGAATGTGGGCCGGATTCATGGATACTAAAGTGTTGGCATACTGTAGCTTGATCTCACAATGATGATCGGTGTACTTATTTACGACTTACGCTACGTTGAGCCAATAAAATTTATTGAAAGGGAGAGTAGACCTGAATAGCTGGTTTTGAAATAACGGTCTTCTGCCGGCGTCATAAATTTCACACTAGACACACTTAGAACAATTATATTATGGACTGACCTTCAATATATCATGTCAAGAAATACCTATTAACATTCAGATTGCAAGGATTTTCAATAATTTACCTCCAGCAAAAGATTTCAAACAGAAGGTTCATTCTTGTTGTACTTGGCGACACCGCTCATTCCACTAAACGAGCAAGCACCCAAAATGAAGTCTGTAAAGTATCCCGCAAAATACATGCTACAGGCCTTACCTAGCGGTATAAATGCAAACAGCAAGCAGAATGATGTGGAAGAATACTTTATCTCTCTCTTCGACTCCGCACAAGGATGGCAAACACCGCGTCCACAATCACTGTATAGCTCCTCTCCAAGTGAGTGTTCCACCAGAACTTTTGATTATTGAGCACTTACTAACTGCATCCAGCTTGGACCATACTGCCACAGGAATTTTGGAACCAGCACACTACGCTGCTACTTGAATACAGCAACCTTGGACATGAAGTTCCACGGCACAAGTACTCGATGGGTTTAGACGAGCTCAAGGCGGTACAAGATACGCTGACCAAGATGCGGAATCACTCCTGCACAGCCTATCATGGGACCCAGAAAACCATGCAAGAGCTCTTCCGACTCATAACAGAATATATCCAAGTCAACATGGATTTGATCCAATGCAATAGGACTGGTAGCAGTCTTATTGAAGAAATAGTGGCTGAAACTCTCGCTCGTGGAAGAAAAGTAATTTCTGGGGTGGAAATCGAACTGTTAAATGCGGAGAAACGCTTGGGACAACTGGACTCTATAATCAACTTTATAGATGCAGCACGAACGGAGTGCGTCCATCGGTGCAACGATTTTCAAGACGTCGTGGATGGCGCGAAGACTCAAACAACTTCTGGTATGTTTCCGCCTGCACAATCATCTCATGTTTTGGGGTTACTGACCACTTGATTACAGTAGGGTTTCCGCGAATGGCTGCACTTGCCAGTTTTATCGTAAACGAACATTGGCAACCACAGAATCCAACAGACTCAACAAGCGCATCGTTTTGCAGTTTCCCCAAACTTCCTCCTGAGTTGAGACTCATGGTCTATGAAGCTGCTATTCCTGGTCCACGGCTCGTTACCCGGACCTCAAAACAAATCTCTTTGGGTGCGGCAAGTTTGGAAGCGTCTTGTGTGGTACAATCAAAATACACGCCAATTCTCAATCCTTCTTTCAACTGCATCTATCCCAACTCGACCACCACCCTGGTCAATCTCGAAACCGATATAGTGCTGAAAAACTTGGTGATAAATAAGTCCGGCTGGGTTTCAAGGTCGATTTTTGATTTGGAGAATGACCAATTAAAGCAGCAAAGATTGATTCGACGGTTTACTGGCTTATCAAAAGTCAAACACCTGGCCGTGGAGTTTGATTTTCCGCGTTCAGATTGCACCGAATTGTATCTCACCTTGCAAGTCTGCTGCCCAGAACTCGAAAGTCTAACGTTCTGCGTATTCAATCAGCGCAGAGTGCAAGAGACTTTCTATGAACAGCAGTTGATAGACATGGATTCCAATTTTCTCGACTACGCGTGGTTTAGAACCAGCTTTGAGCCAACCAAGGAGCTTAGAATTTGGGCAAGACATTTACTTCAAAGCGAGACGTATCGTTACGTAAGTTGGAAATCATATCTCGTCTCGTCGAATTTCTGGTGGAACAAGGTGTACCAACCGGAATGGACTCCGACTCTTCAGGTAAGCGCGCT
Organism: Lachnellula cervina; assembly: GCA_007825325.1. NCBI lineage: Eukaryota > Fungi > Ascomycota > Leotiomycetes > Helotiales > Lachnaceae > Lachnellula > Lachnellula cervina. The sequence continues at coordinate 39,114 of QGMG01000143.1, read as the reverse complement.
AGCTCGATTGAGCAAAGACGGATCATTGTATTATCTCTGGGAAGAAGAGGTCGAAGAGGGTGATTTTTCAGATGACAGTTCTAGCTTCTTGGCTTATGTGCGCTTGACAGACGGTGAAGGGCGGGTTTTCAGCAGGTATGATGGGATTGAACGCTTGTTCTCTGAAGCCGAGGTCTAAGATTTTGGGGGTAAACCATCGAGGATAGGAATTCTGTGCAGTGTTGCGTTGAACCATAGTACAGGGAACCAGTCCTGGAGGCAACAACTGGCCAACGGTTGGATGCAAGCGCGGCGGTAGAAGGATGTTGTCCCATACGTGGTGCAAAGATGTTAAAGTAGATTCAGAATTTCAGATGTGGTGTTAAAGTGATTCAAGCCAAAGAGATAAACTCAGAAGGGATTTTGACTCGAGTCTGTAATAGCACTGGCTTGTTCAGCTTCAGAAAACTTAAAGTGTAAGAGTACCACTGCTTGCTAGAAAAGAAGACAAATTTTTATAATTGACGAGGTCTATCATATCAATCATGTGTATGCACTTCCAATTAATGCCATAGCCGTGTTGACCAATGGTTCGTATTGCTCGTGACACAGCACATGCCGACACGGGTTTATCAGCCACCCCTTACAGTAACTCCGACGACGACCCGGCGCGCATTCTTCTCCCAACGGCCCAACCTCACTGCTCGAAATTACCAGTGATAATCTCAACTAGTGGATCTCAAACTCCCACATACAGACCAAACTTGTAATGGCGAGCCAGAACCAAGGCAAGAGTCAGAACCTGGCGGCAGTACTACAAACGCCCAAGGCGAGACTGACAACGGTTTCGCGACCTATTCCAATTCCGGGGCCTGACGAACTCGTCGTTCGCAACTACGCCATTGCGGCCAACCCCGTGGACTGGAAGATACAAGACTTCGGCGCCGTCATAAACAAATATCCAACAGTTCTGGGGAGTGACGGCTGTGGCGTGGTTACGGCTGTGGGTTCTGCTGTCTCCAAATTCAGGATCGGAGATAGGGTCACAGGCTTCGCTGCAGTCATCTACAACAACAATCTGAACCATGGCGCGTGGCAGACATATACTGTCCTGAGAGAGATTGCGACGACCAAGATTCCTGATCGCATGACATATGAGGAAGGATGCGTTTTCCCAATGGCCATGGCAACTTCAGCTATCGCGCTCTTCGTCCTCCTCGGAATCCCCCGCCCTACAGGACAGCTCACTCTACAGAAGTCAGGACTGTTGATCTGGGGTGCTTCCTCCTCAGTTGGAGTATCGGCTCTGCAATTGGCTAAGAACCTGGGCTTCAAAGTCTTCGCCACAGCGAGTCCAACCCACCATCAATATCTCCGCTCTCTTGGGGCCTTCGACGTGTTCGATTATCATGACCCCGCCGTGGTTGGCAAGATTGCTGCCTCTGCTCGGTCTACCGGGGCGCCCATCAAGCTGGCATTTGACGCAGTCACGGAAGGGACGAGTGCAAGACAGTCTGCAGACGTTCTGACTGCTTTTGGTAGCGCGGGATCTAAATTGGTCCTAGTGCTTCCGTGGTCTGAGAAGGAGACAAAGCCGGAAGGAATGGAGATCTCAATGACTGTAGCGGGACGAACAGGAACAGATAAATCCGAACTAGGAGCTTGGTTCTTCAATGATTATCTGCAGAATGCACTGAGGGATGGGAGTATAGTTCCTGCACCGAAGATAGAGATTGCTGGAGGTGGCATCGCTGCTACTCAGAAGGTCATTGACAAACTCAAGGCGGGTGTTAGTGGGAAGAAACTTGTTGTAACTTTAGCAGATGCAGAATAGAAACCCAAAAAGTAGGAAAAGATAGGAATGGAGGATAAACATGGGATTTTTGTATTAAAACTTTCTCCTGGTGGGCTCTGTTTATTGACACAGTCAAAGCTCAATGTATATTAGAATCAGCTGCAATTCGTATATTGAAGAAAGAACAAATTGTCTTCAAGCTGAAATCATCGAAACACTTGCATCTGAAGCATCAATGCTTGATCGTAACTCACCGGCAAATTAAGAAGATATAAGAAATTTATCGTGCACAGACCTCTCAAACCACAAGGCTGAAGAACAGCCTCGCCCCAAAAATCCAAGCTCACCACAAGTTCTCAGTTTAAATTCTCTCCAACATGACAGCCCAAACCAAAGGATCACCACATCTACTACTTCAAGATGCCACTATTCGCCCTTCCTCTCTCCACAGCCACCAAAGCCTCAACCTCAGCCCGCGTACACTTCACATCCCGCCTTCCCACCCGAAAACGAAAACGCGCATCCTCTTCGTCGTCCGAAGAGGACGATGCCCAACAATACAGCAGCGGCTTGCCAGCAGCGTCCACGAATCCATTGAGCTTAACACCTGATGAGATTGCGCAATATCGACTTGCAGGATTGGATTTGAATGAGGAGATACCTAATGTACCGGGGTGGCCTCATAGAAGACTGCCAGCGGAGAAGAAGTGGTTCACCCCTGACGTGAAGACGAAGGAGAGAGATAGGAAGGGGAAGGGAAAAGGGAGGGTCAATGATGTAGAGGGGGAAGACGGTGATAATAAAGCGGTGCCGGTGCAAGAGACGAATCGGGCGTTGCATGGACCAAAGTTACGGATGCAGCATCTGAGTGTACTCACAGCTGTGCTGCAGAGATGCATACAAGAGGGCGATATACCGCGCGCTAGCCGGGCTTGGGCATTACTGATCAGAGCGCAAGTTGCAGGCGCTGGGGTCGATATCAGAAGTTCTGGATACTGGGGCATTGGGGCAGAGTTGCTGACTCGGGGCGGGGAGACTAAGGCGAGGAATAGATTCCACGCAGACTCTGACTCCGACTATGAGGCTGATGATGAAGACAATTCGAATGTCAGGGATAGGGAACTAAACGAGGGAGGATGGGGCTCCAAAGACGGGCGCGAGATGGCGAAAGCATATTACGAGAGGCTGATTCTACAATATCCTTACAAGAGACAGTTTCACGGGAGTGTTAGTGCGTTGGATTTCTGGCCTGCGATGGTAACATGCGAAATATACGGGATACAACATGAGCGACAGCAGAGCTTGAAGAGGATTGCAAGGGCCGAAGAGAAAGACGAAGACGAATATGCGAGCGACAGTGACAGCGACGTCTTCGAAGATGCCGAGAGTCATGTTAGCGAGGAAGACGGCGATGCTGCTGCTATTGAGCAAAGAAGGAAAGACAAAAGAAATTGGCGCAAAGCTGAAAAAATATGGGCACAGAAAGATGAGGCTCGCCAAACTGCCTTATTGGCAGCTGAGAACTTAGCCGGGAGGATGGATGAGCTCATGACTAGCCCGCCCTTCTCTGATAGTCAAACACTTCTGAGGCTTCGAGGCATGCTCGCGCTGTACATTGGGGATCTCGGTGTTCCGGCAATGCCAATCCAGGAATATGGCGAAGGGAACGATACGGACCGAAGATTCTCGATACGGCAAGGGATCTCTGACCACGAACGGGGGAAGAGAAACTTAGTCGAGGAGCAGACTAAGGCAAGGAAGCTGTTTAAGAAGATTGCTGATAGCGGGGAAGATAATCTTGACCTTGGTGGTTTGTATCTTGGAGATGACCAGGATGAGATGGATGTTAGCGATGAAGAGTGAGCTCGATGCTCATTCATCGAGGCTTGAAACATATAAGAGGCAATGAAAGGAGATGGCTTGACCAAGGCAAGTGCCGTGCCAAATTGTGCTGCCTGAGGTGTGTTAGTTCAAGCATTTCACTGCCAACTTGCTATGGGGTGCAAAACCATATATTTCCAGCTATTACCACACGTTATATAAATTCACCCAACATTCTAATCTACAACTCTCAACCATGCACCACTAATGCTCAAACAGTTTTCCTTCCTCCCAATTCTCTGTCTCTTCACTGTTCAACCAAAGTTCTCCCTAATCCATCTCCTAAGAAGAGTAGTAAATACTCCAATCAATCCCGGCAACATCAACGTAACACCCACTGAGCGCAGGAGTCGCATGAACAGCCCCACTGCCCGCATTACACTGCGGCAACAACACAACATCAGCACACCCAGTTGGCGTCTCCGTATTCTCCTGCTTGGTAAACACCATCACAGCGCTCGATCCCCCCTTAACAGGCGCCTGCTCACAAGCATAAAAGCCCTGTCCAAACGGAGCAAACAGCTTGGCAATTGGATCCGGGCCCCGCGTGATGCCCACACCCGCAGTCCCCACGCCACCATTAATAGAAATGCTCTCCGCGGCAGAGCTTCCGCGCCGAGGACGATCCCAGCTGTGGCGGTTGGGGGCGTGCCTTCGTCGGACAAGACGTTGCCGCGGTTGAAGCTGAGGTCTTCGGCGGTGCCGTTGGCGTAGAAGACCCGGGGCGTGTCGGCCTGGAGCACTGCGTATGCTTCGCCGGCGCCCGTGTGGTAGGATGTGACGGCCCAGTTTTGGATCGAGGGCGATAGGTCGCCCGAGGTGACATTGGCGATGAGCGTGAAGCTCTGGGTGGTGGTTTGTTGGGGGTATTTGGGGGCGGTGGCAGTTGGTGCTGCTGATGCGAGGGTGGAGAGCAGGGCTGCTGCGGTTGCGGCTTTGATGAAGACCATGTTGAAGGTTGATTGGGTTTTAAAAGACTGGTTGACTTTTGAAGTAGTGGTGAAGGGTTTGAAAATGAGGAATGTTGGTTGCTTTGCTTGTAGTGATGGAATGTGATGAGGATGAAAAGAGGGATAGAGATGAGAAATATACATCCTTATATAACCTCCATTTTCATTCTCGTCTCGTGTTACAATTTCCAAAGTCTCTCAATACGAGTCTCTACTCCAGTATTTCTCATAGCTCTCAGCCCCCCTAGTAGTAACAAAGGCATACGTTGGAATTGCAACACCGAATGCGGCTGTCTGATCGATCTCCACCGGCACTCATCAGACTCATACGAGCCGTCACACAAAATATGTTGTATGCCAAGGCAAATCTGGGGTAGTTTACAGAGGCGCAAGCCACCCGCTCATCCCGAAGCGGGGCCACAGGGCCGATCAGCAACCTTATTTCATCTAGCGGTAACAGTAAGCTTCGAGCGATTTACCCGATTGAGAAGAGCCTCTAAAGAAGTGAAAAGGTACCAAGTAAATTGATTCGTAACACTTTAAAGGCGGAGTAAGGTTAAAGGCAAATTAATGGGGACCACCTCGTGTCGGCCATTTTCGCTTCTATTTTGAGATTTCGGGGAATTTGCCTCCACGACGTCATGCAATGGGGACGTTCCGGCTATATGCCATTTATAGACCCTAGTATCAGTCTCTAGAATAGCGGGATTAAACTAATTTTAAAGTGAAACGTCTTAATTAAAGCCCTGTCTTTACTTATATCTGAACCGTTTAAGTGGCGCGGAGTATACAAGTATGGAGTAAGTATAGTGGGGAGTGTCAGATTTATGGAAAATGCGAGTAGTTATTGAGGGGCGCTACTTCGAGTATGCCTATAAGGGCAAAGCAATTACTCAAAGATTGCTCCCTACTCAGTATCACCATCGCCCTCTGTCATAACCGAAAAGACAATTGGCGATGCTTCTGTCGCAAGTGCTGTCCCGATATTGCTTCCCTTTGTAACATTCCTCTCGGATGGGGCCTCATCGATGCGCTGATGATACTTCTGAACCACCGGCTTAGTGAAGCCTCGTGCCGTTCAATCAACTTTGAATCTCTGGACCGATTTTCTGGTAAGAGCGGAATTCTTTTCGTCTTGGATCGGCGTTCGGGATATCGGCGTGGGGCTGCCAACGGGCAGGCCGGCCAGTCAGTCAGTCAGTCAGTCATCAGCTGAACTTTTCGAGCCAGCTGATTGGCTGATTAAATCGAGGTATGCTAGCTGATTAGCTGATGTAGCTGATCAGCAACTAATGAGGCAAATCAGCCAGATCTATAAATAGCACTATATAAAAGTCAACCAAAACAGAGTGATTTGGGAGGCAGATAGAGCATTCTATTAATATAACAATACAAATTAGCATTATTCTGCTAACCTTAATGCACTAAATGTAAGCATCATCTCAATTGCGCCCCTTTGCTACTAGTTTTTAAGGCATTCTTAATGCTATAGTAATTCCCCTAATAGCAAAGAGCTCTCTATAGAAGTTAAATGCGCGTAGAATAAGAAGACTCATTTGCATTTAGCGCTTATTATAGGTATTGCTAGGAAGTCAAATGCCATTGCTACTAATTAAGGCTATTTATGCTCGCAAAGCCTCTAATATTCCATTACTCTAAGCGTATTTGGACCCCTCCCTTGCGGCGGTTCTTTGAGGTATTAAAACAGCTAATCTTAATAAGAGCTTAATTGTAGAGGCCTTGCATTTAGTATAGGCGCCACATTATTGAGGTAATCCTTAAACCAATTAGTCTATTAAGGTCCTTCCGCATCTAGTAATGCTAAATCGCAGCTGCGGCTTAGTAGTGGTTCTGCCTTATATTATCCCTCCTATAATGCTTAAAGCTTTAATTTGCTAGATGTAACGAATCTCTTCTTACTTGTAGATGTCCATTGCTACTTAAAATATGCCTATTTCTAGCAAGGATAGAGAACTAATAATGCTATCTAAGCAATTAATAGATTAGTCTTCTTATAGTATTCCTTTGCTTTTATCTAGGCGAGTGTAATTAAGCTTTAGATATAAGGGTTATTACCAAATACGCTATCTACTGCTTGCTGCTAGAGGCCCTTAAAATAAGTAAGTAATCGATTAAATACAGGAAGCACCTCCTAAAGTGCACTATAAGAAGCTTTGCTACTACCTTCCTAAAGAGAGGGATTACCTTTAAGGGCCTTAGTAAGGCGAAAAAGAGGCTCTAATTAGTCTCGAATCAGCTTGAGGTTATTCTAATCTACTAGTAACAAATAGTTATTATTAGTAGTCTCCTAATTAAGGGCTTCACCCGAATTGTTAATCTCTTATAGATATGCTTTTAGGGCCTCTTTTAGCTCTAATGCGCAACGAATCATTATATATAATGTATTCTAGCGTATACCGCTATTAAGAATAAGCTTCTATTACTTTCTCTTAGCTCTACTAATATTCTTAGTTGATTGAAGCTTTAAGAATAGCTCTATATGCTTCCCTAATGCTATATAATGCGCGACGAGGTTATACAGCTTTCTAAGGACCCCTCGCTAACGCTATAGCTAATGCTAACGCTCTAGGCCTGCCTTTTTAAAGTTTTTATTAAATGAGGAAGCGTTCTAGCCAAACAGGTATGCCTCAGCAATAAGATTAATAATATAGCCTATACAATGCAATCGCTTCATCTGTGGATCGAAATGCATTTTCTTTAATAGCTCCTCAAGTATAGTATTATTATTAGTAGCGTTATTAAGGATAAAGTAGCTAAGGTTCAAAGAGGTAATACCAAATTTTTTAAGTAGAGGGTAGAGGACAAAGCACTATTCTATTTGTTTATTAGTACTAAATAGGTAGGAAATAGAACAGGATTATGCATAGCTTACTAACGCCTGTTTTTCTATGATTTAGAAGCTCTAGCAGTCCAATAAGGCGCATTATAACCTTATATTTCTTATTAACAAAATAGATAATAACACTAAGAACACTAATCTTATTATGCTTAGATCCCTAGCTATTAAACAAGACTATAATACAAGATTGCGCATTTGCAATCTCCCTAATAATCTCTAGCTTATAGTGATTAAACATTTAATAGATCTAAGTGCTAAGGGTCAAATGAGAGGTAGGGAAAGCTTTTACTATATAGAGACTCGTAATATAAAGCATTCGATAAAGGTGTTTTAAGGTTGCTTTGCAATGCTTCACATTCTTAAGAACTACCTATTTAAGCATTGCATTCTTAAATTCCTATTAATAGAACTCGAGAACCTACTTATAGCTACTATTTATTAGCCCTAAAGCTTAAGCATCTATTATAATAGACTTAGCCCTCTATATATCCCCTCCCTAATCTAGGAAATGCTTTTTGAGTAGATGTCTTTCGGTATTCTTAAGGCTATTCGCATTAAAATAGAATTTGGAAAGGTCTTTTATAGGGGCAAATTTAGGGTTGTAGTAGCCTAAAAAATATTAGTAAGAGCATAGAATAGAGGCTAAAACTTATATAGTTTACAAGCCTAAATTGTAGGCTTAGAAGCAGTAGAATTATCACTTAATGCGTAGCCAACTTTCTATATCTAATATAATCATTTTCGAATACTGCCTTCTATAAGAGTATAATAGCGCGGTAACCTCCAAATATTAGCTAGTCGGTCGTTAAAAAGAGGCTGTCCATAGATGTATAGCAAATAGCTTATAGACTAATTCGCTAGAGGAGGCTCGTCTAGGTTATATTTATTATTATATATGCATTCTAGGCATTAACAGGTGTCTCTTTTATTAGGTTTTTAGTAATATAAAGGCCCTTTGCTTAGAGCAGCTACACCTGCCCTCAAGGCACTAAAGGCATTCTAAGTAGGTGGTATTAATGCCTAAGAGGATATAGTATTAATATCTAATAGCGTTAGAGCTCTAGAAGATATAATTGCATTAGATTTAAGATAAAATAATATAGAGGTTCTAGTGGTTAAAATATTTTAGTAGGAAAATCAGGATTCTTGCGAGTTTAGCCTAGGATATAAGGCTAGATAAGGCCAAAAACGTCCTGATCCAGTTAGAATCACCCTAAAAGCATCACTAAAACCTTACTTCTCACCCCCTAAACTGACCTTATAATCCAGAAATTTATATATTACAGCTGATTAGCAGCTGATCTAAATTTTACTAACTGACTGACTGATTTATTTTATGGCCTCAACTGATTGGCTAATCTAAAAACCTCCAGCTGATCAACTGACTAAATAACAGCTGACTTATTGGCCAGCCTGCCAACGGGGTTCAAAGCTACTCCGTAATATCTCGGTACAGTCAACAGCATGGCGTGCAACGGATTGATGCTGCGCACGGAAGTATATATATTGTCCCTTCGGTTGCTGTTCGAAAAGTTGATGAGTTCCTGATATACCATCCAGTATTTAGACTTTTTGAAATAGAAAGCTTACTGTCATGTCCGAAAGATGGAGAAACCAATCCTCTTCGATCCAAAGACTCAAGCACACCTCATTCCCTCTTTCGTCCACGTCCACAAGTCATGTATAACTTCGCCACCATACACAATAGCGACTTTTCTTCCGCCACTGAGAGACGACAAGATGACATCCTGGTGGCAAGACCGCTGCAAGGAAGTGCAGAAAGGGGAGCGCCATATCCTCATGCAAATGACTCTCAATGAGACTACCAAAGAAAGTGAGCTTGCTGGTTTCGTGATGCTAGGTAAGCCGTTTGCTGAGACGGGACCGTTTCGTGGTTCTGTGGAAAAGCTACTGGTGCTTCCCGAGCATCGCAAAAAGGGAATTGCGAGGGCGTTGATGTTGAAGTTGGAGGAAGTTGCGAAGGCGGAGGGACGAGGATTGCTGGTGAGTGATACGGAAGTTTATTGGAAATGAAGATAAATCCTAATACCCTGTGAGACTTTGGGCACAGAAGTGGGTAGTCCCGCTGAGCTTGTTTACCCAAGACTAGGATATATTGAAGTGAGCCATACCAAACCACCCTCGCCTTACTCCCCATCTCAAAAAACATCCTAATGACAATACAGATTGGCGTAGTTCCAAAAGATCAGGTATCCCCGGTTGATGGGTCCTTGAAAGATGGAAGGTTGTTCTATAAGGACTTGCGGGAACATCAGTAGTAAAATTCAGAATCCGGAGACTGGCTAGTTTGGGTAGAGGAATTGGTTCAATCGTTTTGACGTCAGACGTCAGTGAACTTTGTGACCGGATAGATTTCCGTTTTGCTGTTCATGAGATAAGAGCGCCGTGTGTGATCCCCATGCCTGGAGCACGATGGCTGGTGCTCAACGCAGTATTTGGGATCAAATATTTGAACCTTCTCTATGGGTTGGTGTTTCACATAATGGTCAAACTTGTTGATTTGATATATTTCATCTGGAGGCGCTTAAAAAGATCACTTAAATCCTCACGCGTTACACCTGCCGGGGTCAACCAAGACTGCGGAATCTTCCATTAATGGATATCCAAGGAGATCAGGGATCGATGTACCATTATTTTGAATCTCGCCCACTGATGAGGAAGTAAAAGATGCCCCACTATCAAGCTTTGATTGTTTCGTAGTGTTGTGTAAGTTGTATGTTCTCCTCGGCTGGATGGCGGGGTTCATGCCCGACGGGTCCGAGATCCATTGTAGGACGCAACGACTGTGCAAAAATGGCTTAAATAAAGCTGTTAAGGCTTTCTCACCGTCGGTATGAAAGATTCCAATCCTCTGAAATCTCTTGCTATCGTTCTCAATCTGGCGCAAAACAAGGCCTCGTCCAGATAAAACTGTTTTTTCCGAGATATTTTCCTGGTTGAGCGAAAGTTCGATTATTAGACACCAAATTTTGTCCGGTGCGGTCTGTTTTAGAATGTCTGCGGTACAGTATCCATGAGAATTCGGCATCCTAATTCTATTAAGGATTAGAATATGTTGCAAGTCTTCATTGGGTCGATATTCCTATGCTGCTTCTCTCAAACAACCTCGAAGTTGGATATATCCGTCTTTAATGGGAGCCAACGGCCCAGTACCATTGCGATTTACTTGGATATCTTCCACTTTGGTGAAAAACTTCCGCCATATAATATTTGAGTGTATGACTCGAGTGCTGATAGTACCATCGATGGAAAGCCAAGACCAGGATGGTGCGCGATACTCTGCAAGTCTGCTGGCAATTTCATTATTGTCAATTGACCAAATGAGTTCGTTTCTCTTCCATAAGCCCGCAACGCATGTATCGTTAAGCTTCCTTTCCGTGAGTGTTGTGATTCCCGAGATAACTGCCTCTTTATCGGCTCCCTTGGTCAACTCCCGTCCTGAGTAATGGAGGACAGCACGGTGCCAGTTCCATGATAAACCCCCATCAAATTTTCCAATGGATTGCTGTTCATGGTCGTCTTCTGAATGAGCCTCAAGGCTTTTGATATCTCGGTCAAAGGGTAGTCCATTGGGAAATATTTCGCAAGCTTCTTTTTCTCGGCACTCCCACATAATTTGATGGCGTCCGAAATGAACCACTCTTTCGGCTAGCAAGCGTTCTTGTACCACCCAAGCACCTGGTGGAGAGCGAAAAATTAGCTTTGGCTCTTCAGACGAGTACAAAATAATGATTAAGGAATAGTCGGACATCTTCCCTCTCGAAACATGCCTACAGGCTCGCAACACGTGCCAAACAAAGAATATATCCGATTACCCACGTTGTATAAGAGGCGCCTGGGTGACATGATGGCGCCACATATCGGAGTCTAAGGCATAGATTTGGTCATTGGATGATGAAGTGACCCTGCATGGCAGATAATCACTCAAGTCTCTCTTGAAAAACAACCCTTCGGCGCTGTCAAATGCTCCAGTTGCTGCAATATTACAGAATGCGTTTCGGTACACCTGGCTCATGGGAGAAGCTTCTTTCTGCCAATCAGCTCGTGAATTCTGGATGATGCACAATGAGTCGATCCAAACATAGCGTATCTTAAACCGTTTGGCAACTATGACGGCATCAAGGAAAGTTCTTGGCAAACTCTGATATGCTATGTCACGCTTCATATTCTCAATGTTCTCTGTAGTCAACGTGACGAATTCCGCAGCGCCCCATCGGTGGCTCGACGTGAGATAGGGTCCCAATGAAGTAGCCATAGATGTCTCAACTAGGAGTGCGTCTGTGTGAGATTCGATGTCTAACAGACGTGTTGGCCACCACTGTGAAGTAGACCACTCGTTGCAGCGAGGTTGGTTTCGCAAGCAGTCGTGCATCCACCGCAGGACCAATGCTCAGCTCTTGCTAAAGGACGTAGTGAACTCATCAACATCAGATCTTTGAGACAGGAAAAATCCAATATCTAGATTTGGTTGAGAAGTAAGCAATTTAAGAGCATGAACTAATGGAAAGCGCCGACCGGAAGGCACAAACCTGCGGCACGTGATATAGATATTTTTTTAGATTTGATATTGTAATTGATACCGTCTGACACGTCTTGGCCGACCAGGCTTCTCGGAGGCCAAGCACGGTACAAAAACATGACGATGTACAAGGAATGCGGTATGGTGAGATCTCTTCTCAGACAATATTGAAGCTCCAGTTTCGAGGAAGGCTTGTTCTCTACTCCACGAACAAAGTGGAGGCACAGCATTTTGCAGATTCCGCACTCATCTTGAGAAGCTTTTCGAATCAGACCGTGCTGCTTAGATGTGAGTAGACATCGCAGGAATAGATCAATTCCCCTATATCACCTCGGACCAGTGGTCATAATAGCGGTTGGAGCCGAAACCGTCGGATCTCTGCTTGTCACCATAGAAGATGTTTGGCATTGATGGCAGAGGGAAGCATTGCAAAGGAGATTTTCCATTGCACCAGACGGAGTAATCGAAGAAGAGGTGCTGCCTTGTTACAAGTGAGGGTGAGGTTGATGATCGCTTACTTGGGGCAAGGTGGAGCGAGCCACCTGACTAAGGCTTACGTCAGCACACAATTTCACCACTGGTGACCTGGTTCAGCACCAGGTTTCTTTACTCTCGCTTTACTTCTATGTACTTCAACATATGTGTTTTCCCCCTTCGTATTGCGTCATAAACACTTTGCATAGCAGACGCTTGCTCGAAAGTATGCTAAAATGACTCGTTATGTGTTTCGTTTTCGTAGCTGAAAAGCTTCGTGAGAATACGAACAAGTCATCGCGCTAGACGCTCCCGATTCTCCCCGAATCAGTAATCCGTTCTTACATATTTGACCATAAGTACTTGACTTCAACTCGCTGTTCTTACATTATCCCCTAAAATCCTTGCTTTCTCAACTTTGAAGATATCCTACACATTCATACGTGATACCCCTATTCCAGACCCCACATCTCTCGTCAAACACCAGCATGGCGTTTCCTCTCACACCCTCCTCTATAATTTTCGGTCTCCAGGGCGGGTTGGGAATGCTGAATGGCTTCGCGAATCTCCTCATCCCTGCGCTTGTTGCCAAAAACAGCAAAGTGCTGAACATTACCTCCGTCCCCGCTCTCCATAGCATTGCTCTTGGTGCCATTACCTATGGGTTTGTCGTTCTTTTTTATTCTCGTCCCGCAATGGTTGAATGAACCGGTAGCTGATGTTATGGCATCAGTGCGTTTTACGTGAAAGCTGCGTATGCGGCCGATACGCAGATAATGTGGTGGAGCATCGTTGGTCGAGGGCTTGCTGTCGTGACGTTTGGTCTTCATGGTGGGGTTTGGGGTAATATTGCTTTGTTTGAAGGCGCTATGGGCGTCCTTACGGCAGGAGGGTTGCTTTGGGAACGGAGGACGGAGAATAAGAAAGTAAAGGGCGTATGATTATCTTGGCAGAAGAATGTGTTGATGGTCAAGGTTGTATAATATTGATTGCTGTGTAATATACCTCTCTCCTTTCCTTACCGGGCGTCAGTGTATAGCATGTAAGAAAAGTTCTATTGTTTAGGTTTAGGTGCTGAAGTGATGAGTAGATTGGAAGTCCTTGCTCCAGAGTCTGTTGGCTTAAGCCGGCGATTTACATCAGGGAGAGCCTCCTGGATAAATCTCTTTGACATTGGCTTCAATTCCAAAGCCCAAGATGTAAATGCAAATTCAAAGAAACTCATTATCCCAGTGCTGGCGGTGGACTCATGCAGACATTAATGAGTCAGGTGATCAAACCTTACGAGGACTGCTCTTTCAAGCTGGACCTTTGTATACTCCGTAACACCGCATCCTTAGCATCCTAAGTCGACCACACCATGGCGAAGGAGTGTAGCTGGGCCTCGGTATTCAGGAATCAAAAACTGGTTGGATGCCGATTGGATGTAGTATCTCTTGTGTGGCATCCCGTGTCAGTTGGCAACCATCATGGGCAATCATCTGGGCTCCAGAAAACCGAGCCACGCTACCAATGTAACCCGAATTGCCTGAATCCATCCCGGTCACCAGCCGATTTTTGAGGTTGGGCGATATCGTGGGGCCGAAATTTGGGGAATCTCATTGGCCAATTAGGTATAAATTCCCATGTAAGTCATTCTCAGCCGTGTGCAACCTTTTCATATGCAAGTCGACCAATCCGACATCCTGTGTTCCAGATCTGACACGTCCCAAGCACGTCACGATATATGTATCACTAGCTGCGCATAGTGTAACCCTCCATCCCATCTCACGCTTATGCTTTTTGCCGTTCAATAATGGGCAGACACACATTCACCCAGATGCCCGTCTTCATTGGTGACACACTATTTGGAGCCCGCCTCTGGCTTTTAGGGGGGTTCAGGATGCCCCAGTGCTCCCTGTAAATCAGCACTCAACTAGCAGTATTGTTGCTAATAAAAACGACCTGATTACTTACGTTTGCCGTTGTATTTCCAATGTGTTTGCTAGTATTGCTAGTATCTAATTCAACCCTGTTGGTCTAAAGCCCTTGGTAGCGTCTACTGTTTCCCAAACACCGGACCGCTGATTGAGATGGGATACGCTTCCAAACCAAACCAGTACCAGAAGAGATCGAAATACAGATCTTGGGATGGATACATAGGAGACCTTATACCACTAGGCCATGGAATCTCCGGACTGGTCCTTGCTATTGATAGCCAAAGAGTGGCCAAGATTGATACCGGATCCTTGGGCAGTATTGAAGACATCGAGACGGAACGAAAGGCGTATCGCAAACTCTCCCTTCCAGGAAGCCCTTATGTTCTGAGATGCTACGAATTTGACAATCCAAATGGCCTTGTACTAGAGCGCTGCCAACACACGCTCAGGAAACGTCTGCAGTCCCGCTATAACGGCAAGAAACCGCCTGAAAGCTTGGTCAAGAACTGGGTCTACGAAGCAGTACAGGGACTCGCATACGTCCATCGATGCGGCGTGATCCAAGGAGATGGTCAGAATAACAATCGAAGCGTTATCCCATCGCAAGCTGACTGATAGTAGTGGGATGCCACAACATGCTCTTCAGCCAAAAAGACGACACCGTCAAACTTGCCGACTTCTCCGGCTCTTCAGTCGACGGATCGCCCCTGACGGTTGACTACGAGCCATGGAGCAAGCTGCCCGGCTCAGACGAAGCAAGCCACGCAGCAGACATCTTCGCCATGGGCAGCGCCATCTACGAAATGGCTACGGGGTCGCCACCCTACAGAGATAAAGCTTGGAGGGAGGTCAACGGCCTCTACAAGCGGTCCAAGTTCCCTGACGTGCGCGGGATTCGACATCTGGGGCCTGTTATTCTCAAATGTTGGAAGCAGGAGTACAGCACAGCCAACGGGATCCTCGATGACCTTGAGAGTAACTCGAAACTGTGTCTGAGAAGGATGGATCCCGATATCTCTGGCGAATCAGTCGAAGTCGAGCCAAGCTCTTCGCAGAACTCGGGCAGGCAGCCGGCGTCCAGACATAAATACGTTGAACTTGCGAATGGCTCCGGAAGGAAGTCTAGAAAACAAGAGGTGAATACGGAAAGGGCACAAGAGAGGAATAGACACAGGAATAACCAAGGACGGAAGGAGCATACGGGTGGTGTCTCTTTATTCAAGAAATGGTTCAAACCTTCCTATTCATATCATATCACGTACAATTGAACTATGCGCAACTACAAACATTTAAAGTCTTGATGCTCCATATCATGTCCGTGCTCGAACTAGAACAATCCCATCTCCTCATCACATTGGGCAACAGAGAGGGCCTTGTCTGTAAACAGAATTACAAACCATTATACCGCCACAAAGCGAAAGGACTCACATGTGAACAGTCTTCTTTCCGTTTCTCTTCTTGGACCTCTTGGCTGGTCGTTTTCTCACAATCTTGACTTCGTCTCCGCCATGGCGAATAGGATGTTCCGGATCTCTTCCATTATTCTATTGAACATCAGCAAGAGCGACGCATAACTGAGTTGGGCCGCTAACCCTTCTTTCACGATTCCTTGGGCGATCGGGCGAAGGTTGTCGTTGGCCTTGTGCTACTTTAATTGCCCGC
Organism: Lachnellula cervina; assembly: GCA_007825325.1. Classification (NCBI taxonomy): domain Eukaryota; kingdom Fungi; phylum Ascomycota; class Leotiomycetes; order Helotiales; family Lachnaceae; genus Lachnellula; species Lachnellula cervina. Next base: position 23,054 of record QGMG01000143.1, on the reverse strand, counting down.
TGTTCAATATTAATACAACCAACGAAAATGGATCTTGATCTGCTTTTACTTACGATTACTGTTGTCTTTGTCTTTTGCTTGATGACCTCTTCTACTGCAAGACAGACAGGACAGTCACCAGGGTGCTTCGTATACCCAATCTCATCAATCGCCTGTTGCTCTTCACTGGCGTCGGGCAGCGGATCACTGCAAACACGCTCCCCGATAGGTTTGTCCTGTTGCGCCGGATCTAGCGTGGCATCTTCGCACTGGTAGATATGTTTCTGCGTGATTTTGTGGCATTCAGGCGGCTCTTGCGGTTGCTCGGCATCGGCATCTGTGCCTTCGTCCTCACCATCGCCGTCGCCGTCATTTGCTGGACCACGGCCCACGATCCCAAGAAACCAGGCGAAGCGACTCGGCTTATCATTCGGGTACGTTTCTCGAAGCCGACACCGATTATACTCATGGAAAGTCTCGATATATTGACACATGGCGCTGCGTGACTTGCTGGAAAATATCTCTGGGCACCAAGGCTACTGGCAATAAATAAAACAGCGAAATGATGGATAGCGAAAAACGAGATACATGACCAGGCTGTCATAAGCGCGAGTACGTCCTTATAGAAAACCATGCTTCCAGCCGAAGCCACACCAGAGCCGCATCTCCCAGCGCCTATTCTTCTGCTCGCGGACATAGCCGCTGCCATCTGGGCTGTTGATGAAGCAATTCCCGGCCGCTTTGTATGTAGCCTTCTTTCCGTTCTAGTGATGATGTGCATTTTAAGGGGGCAGATATTACTGGCATATGCATGCGTGGCTGACGTGAGGATCTGAGACGAAGGTTGCGCGGGAAGTGGTGGTATAGGGGAAGTGTGTAACGACCTTGGGCGAGCATCCTAATTCTTGGACTTTGCAGAGCCTTGGGAGAGCCTCAAAGATGACATGCGGGGGCAAGGAGCAGCGTAAGAAATACTTCAAGTAAGAACATATACAAGAGACTATTACTAGAAAACTAGCAAAGGCTTCCTTAATTCAATATCATTATGTGAGGAGTTTTGGGCAAGAAGAGAAAAACATTGGATGATTAGATGACTCTGGTAGAGACGACTGCTCGGGTTAAATATTTTGCATAGTATCAGGACCTATACTTAGATCTTAGCGGGCATTCAAGTTCAAAGACTCGTCATCTTGTTGCAATTTCAAAAACATCTGGAACTCAAATATCTTTGAGATGGGTAAAAAAACCCCAAAACACTTCTTGCTCTTTACTGAGCATAGCAGGGAAATAAAGAGCGGTGGAAGTGAAGTAGGTACTCTGGCTTTTTCTATGGATTGTGTTGGAAGCAGATGAATATGAAGATATTGGACAGTAACAGTTATTAGGCACTTGGATGGTACACGGACACACCCTCAAAGCATTCATGGTCCGCGGATTGTAAAGAGCCTCGTCCCGGACAGAAAGCGGCCTGTTTTCTTCGTGTGCCAATTCGAGTGGCACATTGAGAAGCAGCCATATCAGGTGCCGCTTTTTGTGTCCACGAGGGAGCCTTGACTCCGAACTGGTGGAAAGGCCAAGGCGGAATCTTTTTATCCAGCGGTACGGACATGCTGTAGCAGCGCCGAGAAGAGTATTTTTTTCAGATGTGGTAGTTGGTGGGCGATACAACGACACATAGCGATGCAGTCTGTATGCCTTACAACTTTGAAAGGCATTGCGAATCCTTTCCATGGCTCGGTGGTTGTTGGATTGGAGTTAGAGGTGGAGCTCGTGCTCGTGGGGTGGTGTTGTCAGGGGCAGGGCGCTAACTCACGCGCTACGTTACAGTACTAGGCAGTCACGAGAGGTTTTTTTATGGAAAGATAGCATGAAAGAAAAGGTATATTAATAAATACATATATTTACATCCATGCGCAGAATAATTTGTTCGGACCTACGGAGTAAACGTTTTTTAAAATCATAATGGGAGTCTCTCATACCTCGCACGTGACAGCAGCCCCACCTGGAGTACCGTACCACCAGTACCTTGTCGGCTGCTTACATAATCTCGCCAACAGTAAAATGGAATGGTTCAGTCTTCACTTTTGAAAAATACTTTACTCGAAGTGTACCTTAATATGCAATCATCCTCTTATACTAGTGTCAAGCTATAATTCGACCATTTTTGTGACATACCTACCTTACAGTACGGAGTATCCTGTTTTGAAATTTCGTTATCAGTTCGTAAAAACAATAACAAGCCACATCACCTTTCCGGTAAGGTTACTGGCTGCACAACGCGCCACAGCCCGTCGTTCGGTCTTCACCGGCCGCGGGGGACTCAATCGGGGTTAATCTTCGAAAAGCACCAATCAGCTTGTGAATTGAGATTCACAAGTCTTCTTTTGGAAAATATGTAATAACGCCATATTCACAGAGATAACGCCATACAAGAGGCTGAAGAAAGGCTCTTTCAAGCTGCTTTTTCCATATAACTTGCCTTACCAGGTATTATCCGCGGATCTTTCCCAAATCCCTAATAAAACTAGGTACCGGTACTTGGATTTTGCACATGATAGCCTACAAACCCTAAGTCACAAAAAACATCACCATGTCGTACTCCAAACACTCCAAGGAGAAGCAGGAGCCCTCAGCTGGTTACACCTCGGCCGATGCGCTCGAGTCTGACAGCGACGGCTCTTTGATCACTGCACTGGTAAACGAAGGTATGACAGGACAGGACAGGACAGGACTTCTGATCCATTCGTCTGGCTGGTCCAACACTTTACTCACGTGTTTTCATAGATCACCAACATGAGATCAAGCTCCGGACCATGTCGTGGCAGAAAGCGGCATGGCTGCTGTGTGGAGATCAAGTCTGTTTAGCCATCATGGCCCAGACGTGGTCGCTTTCGTGAGTTTGCACTTGTTGAAAGCCCTTTTGTGCATTATCATACTAACTGTGCCACCTTTCAGCGTCTTGGGATGGGTTCCAGGTCTTCTTACCATGGTTGGGGCAGGCATCTTGTTCTGGATCACCTCGATAACCATGCATCAATATATCATGAAAAACCCTCAGATCAAGGATATCTGTAAGAGTCTTGTGTCAATCAGAAAGCCTGCAACTGATGAAGTCGATAGGTGATTTTGGATACTACGTTTTTGGAAAGAACCGACTCGCCTATGAGTTTTCCGGCTTTATGCTCCTTGCCAACAATATCCTCTTGATCGGCTTCCACGTCCTCACCGGCGCCAGGATACTCAACACCCTGTCAGACCACTCTCTCTGCACAGTCATCTTCTCAGTAATTGCCACGATAATGGGCATCGTAATGTCTGTCCCAAGGACACTGAACCATATTTCTTTCATGTCCATGTTCTCAGCTGCTTGCATGGCCATCGCCATCCTGCTGTTCATGGTCTTTGCCGGAATCGAGGACGCTCCCTTGGTTGGATATTTCGGCGACTACCCCACGGATGGCGCAGTTCGAACATACGCTTTCCCGCTTCCCGGTACAACTTGGGTGAATTGCCTGAACGCCGTCTTGAACATTACCTTTCTATGGGTCCCGCAAATCCTCTTCCCGACTTTCATCGCGGAGATGGAAAAACCACAAGACTTCCCCAAGTCCCTCGCCGTGCTCACAGCCATCTCGGCATTCCTATTCATCGTGCCCCCTGCCGTGGGTTTCCGCTACCTGGGCCAATACTCCACTGCCCCTGCGTTCGGAAGCTTGGGCGTGATCGCGTATAAGAAGGCGTCTTTCGCCTTCGTCATTGTCCCGACTCTTGTAATCGGCGTCATATACGCGAACGTCAGTGCGAAGTTCATCTACTTCCGCATCATGGGCAAGTCTCGACACGCGCACAGCAACACGGTTCTCGGGTGGGGTGCCTGGATCGCTGTCGTGGCAGGCATCTGGATCATCGCGTTCATATTCTCCGAAGTCGTGCCCAGCATGGGAGATTTCCTGTCTCTGCTTGGCGCGGCGTTTGATTCCTTCTTCGGATTTATCTATTTTGCGGTTGCGTATTGGCACTTGTACCAGGGGAGGTTGTTTAGCGGTGTCGGCAGGTCTGTTATGACTGTTATTCATATCTTTGTGATGGCTGTTGGGTTGTTCTTGCTTGGTCCGGGGCTGTATGCAGCGGTTGAGGCGATTATTGCTGATTATGCGGGGGGCACGAGACATGCTTTTAGCTGTGCGAATTTGGCGATCTGAGGGGAGCTTTAGGTTAAAGGCAGGTATCTAGAATCTAGGCAGATTTACAATTGGACTTAATTATCAACCATCATAATAGAACACTTTCTGCTCCATATTGTTCTCACTGGATATTCAAAGCCGATTGCTAATTTGAGTGCTGGGTTGGAGGGCGGGAAAAAATCATGGCTCGAGAAGCAACAACGGAATTGAAAGACTTTAATGAGGTGTGAGATGTGTGATACTAATGGGGGAGAGGTTTTTTGTAGTGCTGCTGAGCAGGCGTCGAAGAATACGGTGCAAGTGAAGATTCAGCAGCCGCTGCAGTTAGCAGCTCTGAAAATGGGGATACTTTCCCTTATGAGATGAGCCTTTCGAATAGAGCGATGTCTCTAGATTTTGTAAGGCTACAACCGTATTTTCGCATAGGTATTTATACATACATACAGGGGGAGAGCGTAGAAGAAGGAGAAGTGAAGTCGTACGAAAGCGAGGTCCGAGCGAAGTGAGTAGTGTGGCGCGCTAAGAACGGGAACTTTTCTCGGCGACTTCTCAACATCACCTCTGTCAAATATCAACCAAACATTTGAAACTCCGACCATGTCGCTTGAGTGCTTCCTAGACTATAACTGGCCAAATAGAGCGTTCTCTCTTCTTTGGGTGATGATCTATTGACACCGCTCAGTTGTTTGCGGGTCTTGCATACTGTGTGCTCTGACGACCCCGTTACTATCGCATCGGGAGTAGCCTCTCCATATGTCTCCTTGCCTATTCCCCATTTGCTGTCATTGTTTAGAGTGAAATACGTTGAGCGTGAACCGTTCTTTCCCTGCTTGGATGCTGTCAACTGAATACTAAAGAGTAGAGAAACACACAGGAGCGGCAGTTGCGATCACCCCACGCGGCAGGAACGAGATACATCATTCTTATTTATGAAATGGCAGCCATCCTGAAGATGGTCAACCTCCACAAACGAAAACTCGGTCGTAAGAAGTGCCTCCCACAACACTCGACGCCGAGATGGGACGCTCCAAGCTAAATAGCTCGCGGTCTCTGGACGTGCCCCATGACCATTCTAACGATGGCATTTCTCCTGTTCTACCCACCCTTTCCATACGCAAAATCAACCACAGAGGATACAGAGTCACCACTGGAATACAGCCGGAAGGAGAGAGTGGCAGGAGCGGGATACACCTATACAAGTTCTTGAAGATCTGCTGGCGCTCGACCAGTGGAGCCTCACGCCTTTGCAACATACTTTGGCCTGTTGTGCCAGGAGCCATTGCTGTTACATGGGCTCGGCCTGACCTACATGTAGCTATCTTCGCTCTCAACTACCTGGCTATGGTTCCGTGTGCCAACTTGAGTGGCTTTGCCGGACAAGAGTTGGCCAGGAAGCTCCAAAAAGCCTTCGGTGTCTTGTTGGAAACCACCCTTGGATCCGTCGTCGAGATTGTTATGTTCATGGTCCTTGTCAAGAGTGAGCACTACCGTGTCATTCAAGACGCGGTTCTTGGCTCTATCCTCGCTACTCAGCTACTCTGTCTTGGCATGTGCTTTGCTGTTGGTGGCAGCCGTTATGAAGAACAGCAGTTCTCCGAGGCAGTCGGTGAGGTTGGAAGCGACTTGCTCCTTACAGCGTAAGTTCTTCCAAATCCATTTGCCACCAGCTAATGAAATAGTGGTTTTGGCCTGATAATCCCTACTGTATTTCACGCTGCAGTTTCCAGTGAAACCAATGCCTCAGCCGAGGAAACTGCCAATGCTGTCCTCCACATCTCCCGCATCACATCCATCTTGCTCCTGATCTCCTACGCGATCTACGTCTGCTTCCAAATCCGCACGCATCAGAGTATCTACGACGCGATCTTCGAGGCAGATGATCGTAAGCACCAAAGCCGCCACGCGGACCTCCACAAGGACAAACTTACCTTTACCGAGTGCTTGATCGCTCTGACTATTTCCATCACCCTGGTGACGATCATTGCCATCAGCTTGGTTGGACAAATTTCCTTCATCGTCGGAGCATGCCATGTGTCAGACAGCTTTGTAGGCTTGATCCTCGTCCCGCTCGTTGAAAAGTTTGCAGAGCATCTCACAGCTATTAACGAAGCCTGGGACAATCAAATGAACCTAGCGCTAGCTCATGTTCTCGGTGCCACTATTCAGACCTCACTCTTCAATGCGCCACTTGTTGTGCTCGTTGGATGGGGACTCGGCCTGCCGATGAACTTGAGTTTCTCGCTCTTCAATATTGCTGTCCTGATTCTGGCTATTCTTGTCGTCGGTAACTTCCTGAGAGACCAGAGATCTAACTACCTAGAGGGGTCGCTTTGCGTTCTCGTTTATATCATCATCGCTGTCGCAGCATTTTGGTATCCGAACCCGAAACAAGCGCCTACCGATACGTTCACTGTAGGGATCGATAAGCAAATTTTCACTGGCGCCGCTACACCCCTGAGTACATAAATTACCATATTGGTAGTGTGCCACGGAGGTTGGCAACATTACTGAGCGATACCGCGTCGGTACTTGATAAAATCAATGGGCGTGGAGGATATTTGCTCTGTATGCGATATGTGTATTGAAGGGGCGTATTCCGTTGGCTAGACGCTCCTAATACCTATAAGTATCAATTCTGGTATGGCTACGGCACTGGAACATACATACCTAGTTTGTATCATAATATCCATCCAGTTTTGTGATAGCTTTAGAGTACACAAATGCATGACTCTTCAACCCATTCTCCTGCGAGCGCAGTGAGCCTGATTCAAGTCAATCTTACTGCGTGACTGATTCGTATGATTATAATGCATTTGTCTGCTAAATAATGACGACCAAAATAACTCTGCTCCGCTTTGGTTTGATGCTTTGATTTGATGCTTTGATTTATGCTCTCATTCCATCTCTAGTCTTTGCTTCGAAGCAAGCAACCCTTCTTTATCTCATCTACCGTAATGCCAGAATCGTGAAGCAGCTTGAACATACCTGTTTTGTGCAATGCGTCTACCCGCCTGTGCAGCAAGTGAAAGACCAAAAAGGCCCGCGGCAGTTCGGGAAAACCCTCGCAATTTCTAGATACGCCTTTTTTGAAATGGAGCAATAGTGACTGTGCCGGATTTTCATTTGAAGAAGCCAGGTAGGTGATTTTTCCTTGCTAAAGAACGCTGGGGAAATCACTGTTGCGTTCAATCGCAGGACCTCCAATTTATCCTCCTCTTATCAAGTGGATGTTGAACCCCGGCAGCCCACACATACCTATACGGTTCACGGCTTGGGGTAGTTGATGTACGAAAAGGTTGCTAGTGCTGGCAGCGTTAGCGAACCGTTTGTACAGTACCCACAAGCAACCTGCCTCCATGTTTCCTACCCCCTGAAAATACTTGAACCTCATCGATACCAACAACCAGCCCAGCACCGAACAAAGCCCAAGGACACCTTTGAAAAGAGGACACGAACAGATCGGGACTCGGGAATCTCGTTCAAGCCATTACCGCAAAATGGCGTTGAGGTCAACATCAGTATCCGTCCCTGAGCCCGCTCCTCCAAAGACAGACCTGATTGCCCGAGTCCCATTGATAATACCGAGCGTTGCTCACGAGTCCTGCTATCGAGATAGTCATATATCCATCTGCCACTGATCGATGCCAGCCGCTGCGGGGTGGTCGTTAGCGATACCCAGGTAGGTCCGCACTGTCTCGAGGACGCTTATGGGACGGTCCGTGCGATGATTCCAACAACGACCACCTCCTGCATCTTACCTATAGGTATGTAAGTCCACCCCCTTCAACTTCCGAGTCCTACCTCTATGTCGCTAACTATCAATCCATTCCACGGGTACGCCATCGCCTGGTATTAGCTCCACGATTACACTGACACTGAGGTACGGTTTCGGTAAGCGACTCCACTTCCAAAGTGACTTGCAAAGACGGGGAAATTGAGCAACACCTCAACACCTCACCTTCGCCCGCCGTTCGACCTTCTCAACAAAACATGCTACAGATCGCTAGAAGCGTTTCCTACTATCACGCCCCACCTCATATATGCATTGCATAGTTCTCGAGCGACTGTATCAAGCACCCGCCGCCGCAGAACATTTCAACCGCAAGAGATCATCAATCGCAACATGGCACTTGCCATTCAGGGATCAGAGCATCAGGAGAAGATATTGCGATAGTCCATGCCGGGATATATACAACAAGCAAGTCCAGCAATCTGTCGCGCACGACCACAGTCACGACGCAATGTTCACGGTAAGTTCAATTCCTTTTTGTGAAATTACGGAGTATATATCCAAGAAAGTAAAGGGGTCCTATTTTCCTATCTTACACACTCGTTCCTCCTAATACTATCCATCATGCCCATTGCTGATACCGAGAAATAGGCCCGTTCGCACCCAGAGTACGTGTCGTAAGGGAAAGGCGCTCTTGTCTTCCGTGTTGATAGTGGAAGATGGGCCAGCATTGTTTCGAGTGTTGCCACGGGAAGGACACCTGAAGTCACCTCCACGGCCACCACGTCCACCTCTGTCGCCACGTCCTCCTCGGAGGTTGTCCCTATCAGCACGATGTGTTTGGCTGCTTTGCGCTGCAGCTTCCCAGGTGACGGAAACTTGGACAGTGGTTGGGACCTGGGACCGCTGTAATGGCGTCGCTGGCGAATACAACGCACCCATGCCCATGTCCATGCCCATAACGATCGGAAGGGATGAAGTGTTTACGCCAAATTGTCTGGCAGCGGCAGCTCCCCATGTCCGATTGCACCAAAGGGTGACAGAATGAGCTTTGTAAGCTATGTAGAAGGCAATGGTTGGGACCTGCTGCGTCGGCGTCGCTGGTGAATATGATGCGCCCATACCCATGCCCATAACGATAGGAAGGGATGAAGTGCTTACGCCAAATTGTCTGGTAGCAGTCATACGCCCGAGTCCGATTGCACCAAAGGGGCAAGAGAATGAACTTTGTACGCTTTGTGGAAGTCAGTTTTGGTCCTAGGTGGTGAACAAATCCATAACCACGAACATGCCGGATCTTGGTCCGTGGGAATACCATCCTGGGACGTGGCGGCGTCGGCGGCGATCGGGGTAAACTGGCATCTCCTTTACGACCTTGAAGACGATATGCCGATCCAGATAATTCGCTCGAGCGCAACCTTCACCAGAAGCCAGGTAGACGCTCGCGAACCGGTACTTTGTGCTCGACCCGCCGATTTCCCTGCCACTCCCCCAAGCTGTGGACTTGAAGCAGATACGAGGGCAATATGGGAGACAATCGTGTCGCTGCTTAATTCTTGTGACTGTCGTCTTTATTGCTGTGGGCAGAGGGGACTCTTGTCGTCTTGTGCGAGAGATGCTTCGGCTTGCCACTATCAGTGCTGCCTTCTGAAGACATCATGGTGCCATCATCCTGTGCAATGGGGACCACCGATCTTTTCGCAACTCATGGCCGCAGCTCATTCCCTTGCCGGGATCGGTGTGCGGAGCAGGTTTGATGGTGGGTGCGCGGTCCGACTTGGCATCTTTGTGCTGGTGTGGGCTGATGACCGATTTGTCGCTGGCAATGCCTTCATTGTCCAAGCTGAGGAATTCCTGAGCCGAGAATACACCGCCAAGAGTCTTGATTCTTGCCATGTTGTGAGATGATTCAGGAGACTTTTTCGAAGACGCGGAATATTGTAAGAAAGGGCAGATGGCGTCGTGGGGTGATTTGTAAAATGGACATGACTCCTTCACCTCGCCGCCTGGTCGTCATCGTCGCCCCCAGGAGAGATCATTGATCTCATATGAACTTTGTAAGATTTGTGGTTTGTGAAAGAAAATGTCTTGCTCAGGGAGGTGGGATCTGTGTGGGAAATCCTGTAGCCATCCCTCCGAGGGACCAAGACGGAGTGAGACCATGGGAACCGAATTGACCAACTCCTTGTCTACAACAACCTGGTCTCCGACCTCAACACCCGCTCTCGTCAGATCCACATCATTTCTCAACTCCCCTAAGCGCCGTTGGCATGGATTCGGCCGACGTCCTTGAGCCATTCGTACTTGGACTCAAGAGCCTTGGCAGTATACTCCATACCTTACACGAAGGTTCCATCCAACCCCTGGCGACAGGCTTAAGCTTCTATCTCTTCTTTCCTCCCATTGTACCAAGAGCTCTTGGACTACCACCGTATCAACCCTGGCGGCTGTGGCCTTGGCTACCAGTGGTTGGTAGAGATGGAGCATCGCAGTTCCTTGGGCAGTAGTTCCTGTCGAACCTGGATTTTCCGTGGGTCCTCCGCATCTTTCTCTGGGTATCGAGGCTCCAATACGCCCATATCTCCTTCAATCCGAGCGTACACATCACGTTCGGACACTGCATCTCTCGTGACCGCAATGGGTGGAGATGGGGCCGGGCGATGGCCCGAGCATCGCAGTTCCCTTGGGCAGTAAGCATTCTCTCTCAACACATTGGATTCTCAGGAATGCCGAATGAGATGGGCTCGCGGCCACCGTGAGCTCGGCCATTGGTCAAGGTTGCAGGGCTCTTGTGGTGAAAGGTGGGCCGACCTCTATCATCTCTCCCATGGCTGCGATGTTCTTCTCGTTCAGGATTGCTGCTGTTCCATGGTTAGCTGTTATGCTCTGAGAATGTGCTGCGGTGCAGATAACACGCTGCTCCATACACTTGTGTGTATTGGATTTACAGTATGAGATGGCTTACTGACCAGACCAAATCACCAAGGTTCCAAGTGTACCCTCGCTGCCGAAGGCTGGACGGCTCCATCAATATGTTACATCTCTACCACAACACCATCAAATAAAAGAACTCAACACATCCTCAATCTTCCGCTTCTTCCTCTTCATGAAACTGTCTCGATTCGTCGAGATAGCACAAGTCGCAAAGACTGCGCTTCCTTACTGGCGATGACAAGTGCCTGCTTCTTAGCATCAACGCGAACATCGAAAGCGTTGCCAATGTGTTCACCGGCGGTGGGCTCGGCATCGGTCAAGATTGGGGATGAGAAACGAGAGAAAATCATCCAACTGTATCCTAAGAAACTGACTCCTCTCTGGAGAAAGCGACTCCTTCATGTCGCCTGCTCATCACTGTCAATCAGCTCATGAGCCATGATCTTGGGTACAAGCGGAGTACTTACGGGCTTGAGTACAGAATGAATCGCTCTTTCAGGAGATAGCTTGGTTCCGTTCATCAATCAGCTCCGGAGGATTAGTCCCAACAAGGTCCACTCGTGGCAGCGAAGCTGCGGGTGAAAGCGTGTTCTGCTGGCTCTGTCAATGCAGCACACGCCAGAGACCATAGGCCCAGTAGGAGTGCGACATTCTCATTTATCCTCACGCTCCCTCGAATGCCACCAATAATAGGCTGGCTTACACCTCTGGGCGCAATGGTTTGCTTGTAGGAGGCCTACCAGCAAACATCTCCCCAATCGGCAAGTTGGGTAGGGATCCAGTTTTGCTGACAGCGTAATTGCCAGCATATCTTGGCGGGCTTGGTAATGCTCTTTCCTCGGTTCAGACATTATTCTACCTCCTTATTGTTGGGGTCTGTGAACTGGTTCATTGGCTGTGGGGCGTCCCTCGAAAGGGAAGCCGGTTAATATTCCAGCACCTGGATTTGGATTCTCCACGGCAACGTAACTGAACGCGGAGACGACGGCGGGGGCCCTGGGAAGAGTTCTCTTTTCTTCTTAACAGCCTATCACCCTGAAATCGGTTTGTCCGGAGCTAGGGTTTAACGGTTGGTAGAGCCCGACACCTTTGTCGGGTCCGCCATAGTAACCCAGTGGAGGAGGGGCACCCATGGAGTACATGCAAGGGGGTGGATTTTGACGAGTCGTCAAACCTGTAGATTTGCCACGAGTACGACGTGGTTGAACATGATTGACGAGATTTTCAACAGATTCGTGAAGCGCCTCCTCTTGCCTCGGTGCAAGTTTTCGGGGAGCTGTACCATTTTCTAAAGTGGGGCTCGTAGATGGCGCCGGTAGCACCACCGCCACCTGCTCCTCAAGTTCTTGCTGGCTTCTCAGTACTTGGGTTTGAGCTCATTCGGACCATTACCATCCCCGTTCATCCCATTCATACCACCTTCATAGGCATTTCGCAGTCCCGAAATCTCATGGCCAGCAAGACCAGCCATAGCTAACGCAGCAGAAGAATGTGGATCCTCGGAACCATTGACGTCAGCTAGCTTTGGGCCGTTGCTGAAGCCCTTGGCTTCAAAAGGGGTTGGATTTTCCCTGAACGATAAGTGCTCCCTCACTACCGACGGCGACGGACTCGCGGCGGCGGTGGCCTGGGGCACTCTTCTGGTGAAGTGGCGGATGGGGCAGCTCTGCCTGCACCAGAGCCGATCTTATTGCCATTGGAACTCATTGCGTCAGTGTTTTGTAGGTGATGAAATTGGTTGAACATTGCTTGAGGCTCCTCAAGGCGTTGGGTTTGCTTGGATTTTCCATTTTCCGAGTTGTGAGTTGTTATGAAGTACGATATCAGCAGTGTCTCTTTCTAATGATGGTAGAGCTGAGGTTATTGTACACTCAACAGAGGGTGGGTTTGGGGTTTGTTTTTGTGGACTTGAGGATGGATGGATGGATGGACGGCGTGTTGTTCTCACATGATTCGTTGGGAACTTGTGACTTGGGTTGGTCGAAACTGCTCCCACCGCTGTCGAAGCTCAATGAGACTGGTGCCGCTAGGAGTGTGACGCTGAACACGGCCTGAATTGGTTGCGCCCTCAAGGTTGCGAAGCTAGAGAGAGCTTTTGGCATATCTCATCATTTTTGCTCTCAGAAAATGGAGTGTCGGCGGTAGCAGTCTTCGTGGACCTTCGGAAACCCTGGACCAGTCTTAGCTTGCCCGCGATGAACTCTTCGATTAGCCTGGTCGTAGCCGGCTCCGCCCCAGGCAATGAACCTTCCAATAACACTGTGTGTTTTGGTTTTTCCCATAACGCCATGTCGAAGCTATGCATGGAGGACTTCCCTTCAACTGAAATCATTCAGCGCGTGGCTGGCCAAGGGCACCAGTGTTGTTCTCTAGTGACTTCGCCCTCCGTAACTGAAGATGGGGAACTCAAGTTAAGATCTACTTGGGTGTTTGCCATCGGAAATGGCAACTGACCTACTGACTGTTCTGAAGGCGTCTGGGAACCTTATTGAATAGCGGCTTTCCAGTGGAATCGAATCCGAAATCGACGCTCAAGGCATCACATCTTGTTGCAGGGGTCAGCAGCAAAACGGACCTGGAATTGATGCTGGATCCCCATTTTACAGATGCGGTAGAAGATGTACTTGAAGGCATTGCAAGCCTGCCCATGGACCCTCAAAAATTCCAATCGCACAACTCTCTGTCGGCCGTTGGAAAGCGCCAATTCTTTACTAATAAAGTAAAAAGGCTGGCCCTGGACTTCTTTCCTGAGAAAATTCTCGATCTTCCTGGCAGATGAGAATTCGTGGTCGATCGGGCCTATTACATCGAGAATCCTCGTATAGTTCATCTCCCAAGGGTGCCTTGGTGCAACCTTATTGTCGCTCCATTCCGCTTGGATAAAATTGTCTCGGAATGAAATTTCCCGGCGATTTGCCCTTTGGCGCAATCGCTCAGCCTCAGCTCTAGTCTTGAACGCCACGTCCCACCTAGGAGCGTTAAAGACCCCTTCGAAGTTCCTCAATTGTACGACATCACCCTCATGGATCAAGCCTATAATATCGAGACAATTGGCTTGTCTGTGTATGCCTAACAGGCTAATGGCACAATTCTCCCACTCTGGACAAAGGGCGTTCTCCAAGGCATATTCATCGATCACGCCGTTGTGTCTGTACACATCGAAAGAGATTTTTGCAGCCTTGGCTCTTGCCATGAGCTGCTTGGAAAATGAAGGAGGGTTTGCGGGAAACATTTGTTGTATCTGGAAATTCGTGGAGTCCTGCATCGTCTTCAACGCAATTGTGTTGTGCTGAGTGTTGACACGAGTGAGAGCCGTCAGAGGAGACATCCGTTCGGCTGATGTGCACGATGCTTGACCGTTGCCATTGCCATTCGCCGGACTAGCTCGGGAGTCTGAACAAATGTCTGATGCCGCTGATGTACGGTGACCGAATCTTGGATTTGAATCTTCTCCGATCGAGAAATTCACCTTTGGCCTGGTATTGGGTCTCTGTCGCACATGACCATTGTTTCCACTCGTATCACCCACATTGGAATGCGGGGCTCCGGATTGCATGGAGTGAGAAGAGTTGATGTGATGAGTGCCACTGTGTGGCGCTGTCTGTTGGCGGTTATTTCGAGGCGGGACGGCAGCGGGGCTACTTGACTGGGTTCTGTTGTTCTTGAGGATGCCTCGAGATGCGGGAACAGGAATGGGTCGCTCCGTACCATTAAAGTTGTTCACTCTCCTCGGAAGAGAGTCTTGAGGTGTAGATCGAGCCATCGGAAAAGCTTGATAGCTGCTGTTGAAACTTCTCGTGTCTTGCTGTGTGAAGCCTTGAGGCGTAGGGCTGGCCACGGGTTGACTAACAGCGTGAATGTTTGTGCTGCTCTGGTGGATGGTTTGGTGCGCGGGACGAGCTGTCGAAACACCCTCTTGATTGACACTGAATTTGTTCGGCGTCTGAACGAAGCCATGAGGGTAGAATGCTGAAGCGGGGAATAATCCATAGGATAGCCAAGGGCTGGGTGTGACACCCATGTACGAGCCGCCCTGAGCTGATTCTATCAATTTCGGGTTCGTGGTACAGCGAGAGGGACTTCTTACCTTCAGCAGCGAAAGTTTGATTAACAGGTACATAGCTCATGAACCCTACTAACCATTAGCTATCGACTCACCGCCATCGCCGATTCATGAGCTTACCATTGCTCATCGTGTTCTGACCTGTCGAAGGGTTTCCAGTATCACGATTGTTGGACGACGTGTTGTTGGTGGTCCGTGTATCTGCGGTTAGTTGTGTGCTGGTTGCAGATGGAGCTGGATTGTTGAAGTTGAAGCTGCTTTGCGCGCTGTTTTGCGCACCGAAGGCTGCTCCGGGGTTGTCAGTCGTCTCTTGCCAAAAAACAATCTTACCTTCAAGCAACTTACCGGTGGGCATATACGCTGCGGCTGGGTTGTTAAATCCACTCGCAGGTTGCTGTCTGGCTGTGGGAAGGTCAGGGAGTCTCGAGCAGAGAAGTGGAGGGGGAAAGGTGGGTTCAACTTACGATCTATTTGGGCTTGCATTTGACGACCGAAGCCTGTGGGAGTGTCAGCATCAAGTCTCATATTCCTTGAAGATCGTCTTCGTGAGGTAGCGCGCCATACCTTGAGTCGCACGCTGGTCGAAGCTCTGCGGAGAATCATAGTACCATCCATCGGAGGATCGGTACATGATGCACAAGACGATGTCTCTCGCAAGAACCCGCTGGTGATACCAAGGCAATGCGGAGTCGAAATGTGGTCTTCAACTGTTCGATAAAGAATGTTGATGTTGTGTTGTGTTGTGAACGAGTTGGTGATGGTGGTGGTGGAAGCAGATCGTTTAATACTCGCTAAGATTTACTTGTCGCCAGGCTCCACCCAAAGACGCTACTCCTTTTATGGCTGCCCTCTGCAACCGCCTGATTGCAGATTTAAACTGTCAGAGCACAGACAGGTATGTGATTTACTGTTAAATTGAGATCCATATGCAAAAGGTCTTTTGAGAGAAAGGCTTTTGGGAAGCGCTTTTGTCACAAAGGTGTTCATGCATAGAAAAACTTTTGATTACGTATAAGTGAAAGCGCTAACGCCCTCATATCTCAGAATGGTTTCAGTATCCAACTATGTTACAGGTTGTGGAATTAAAAAGGAATTCCTGCTTCATCCAAGGCAAAATTCCTCCTAAAAGGGCAACTGCGATGGAGGCTCAGGAACTCGTCCACTATTCATAATGATTAAACTAGCAAACGAAAATAGCTTCAAACCGACCCTCTCCCACTAATTCGGAGAGCTCCTCAAGACAGCAACAAGCTGTCCGGATTCTTATCGAGAGCGTAATCTTGCTCCCCGCCTAGAGAATTAAAGCTGGTGATATTGTCAGGGTTGGACCAGAACTTCTCTTCCTTGGGATGACAAGGATCTGGACCGTATTGAACGAACAGCTTGTGTCTAGCGTCTTGTGTTCGAATGGTATCTCTGAGGTTCTCGCGTGCCAGACGGGACTGTCCCAGAATGCATGAGAAGCCGAACTCGATCACGTCCATGCGATCATAGGTAGACCACGAACGGAGCGTGACCAGCTCAAAACGCATGCTCTGCTTCAGATAGCCCTCATAGAACCTCGCCGACTTCAATAAGCCTGTGCGGCCTGAGATTTGGAGGATCCTCGATTCCCTCAGCTGGTCGTTCTTGGTCGGAGCGACTTTGATTCTGCTCTTCTCGACGACATAGGCTTTGCCACGGATGATAACCTCGCCTTGCTTGCTTTTCTCTCTGTAGGCGATGGCCGCAACTGTTTTCTGAAAGGATATTTCCACAGCACATGTACGGTATCCATCCCTGGGCCCCTTCTTATTGAACGTGAAGACCTTTCCCTCACAGATGGTATCAAATACCTCGCTATCCTGGATGTCGGCTGGAAGAGCTCGAATGAACACAGCACAGTTGTCAGCGATGCTTGTTTTGGCATTCGCAATTGCTTGCGGACCAATATCTCCCTTGTATCGTGTATTGTTGACATCGAAACCAATCTCGTCTGCCTGCGCTTTGATATCTGCGTCGATGGTACGGGGAGTTCCTTGCAGAATCCTCGATGGTGTAAAGCTCGGCTTGCGAGGAACCAAGGCTGCGGAAGGATTCATAGGAATGTATGGAACAAGCGCGAGGGGTTTGACAGGCTCTTCGTTTGATGCTGGAGAGCTGGAAGCCGCGTTGGAGGATGTGCTCCCACGGGCAACTTGTTTGCTTGCCACCGGGGAATCATAGGGAACGAGCGCCGTTGAGAACGTCGATGATTTCCAAGCTGATGGGCGTGGTGTTATTGCAAGACCTTTCGTGTTGAAGTGTTCTGAGTAGAGTGGTTTGGGAGTGGCCTGGCGATCGGCGTGCTTTGACGGCTTGATGTTCGAAGGTAAAGGCCATGCTGCATCGTCGGGTTCAGAACCAGAACGAGGAGCAGATCTCTCAGTCTGGTTGCCTATTGTCTATTAGAGAGGAAGTTGCATGAACTGACGGGTATACTTGCCGCTGGACGTTTGAAGGCTTTCCATCTGCTTGGCCTTCTTGGATTTCTTGGACTTCTTTGACGGCGTTGGTGTCGGCTTGACATCCTGGGCGGGTCTCTCCTTCTCTAGCTGTTCTGCTGCTTCCTTGAGCTCGAGTTCTACGACGATTTATGATCAGCTCAATCATTGTTCTCGTCGAAACCTTACTCACCTCGTGCCTCAATGGCAATCCTGACGTCCCGCCTCAAGTCAGCCTCCTTCAGTCGCTGGATCAGCTGCTCATTTTGGTCGTGTGCAAAGGCCTCATATCTAGTTCGAGGACCAATACTCATCATAGCACCAACTGATGGAGTAATTAGTACACGGCTGGCGCTATGGATGGGATTCATTCCTACCATTGTTTGCTTCCGCATGGATCTGAGAAGGTGCATTCAAGCCTGTCGGACGGGTCGGACTGTATCGCTGGACTTGGAGGCTGTTAGCATGATCTGTGGCTTCTCTTCCATGATCTGACTTACGCTGCGACCCCGGAGCCATCCTATGAGGGCGTACTGCGATGCTATCAGTATTGTTTCCCCTTGCAACGAGGTCGAAGACGAGAGAGCGACCGGGCGTCTTACTGTTCCCCTCAGGAAATTCCTCAGTGTTGTGGTGACGCTGCATCTTGACGCTGGTGCTTCTTGCTTACGTTCTTCTGTTCTGCGTTCTGCTGAAGAGGTATCGTCCTTTCAGTGGCCGTCAATGCTTCTGAGGAACTTCTTGTCTGGCTCGAGAAGCGAGAGTGCCGCTGTGGTGCGAGAGTCTACGCAGGATGCCTGGTCAGGCGACAAGATTTTGATAATTACATCCCCTCATTCACATTTCCACGATCCACTTACTGCGCCCGGGTTGATGTTCACATTGGTTGGCGGTGCTTTTGAGTCATCACGTGTTCGCTTGGAGATAGGGGCAAATCTTGTTCGGACGACACAGAGAACAGGCAGATACGGAATCACGGCAAAGAGCTTGGGGTGAAAAATAATTGACCAGAGAAGTCACAAGTCGTGAATATGATGAAAGCGAAGTTTTTGGGGATCAAAGAATTGCATTAAGCTGGATTAAAATCGAGGTGGAGACGATTTTGAAGACGCATACATTTGGTATCTTCTTGGAGCAAATGAAGTACAATACCCAATATCACCACCATAAATGCCGCCGCATTCATACTCCATCTCCTTGATCTCAGCCTTCTTGCCACCATCAACCTTCTGCTTGGTCGTCTTGGCATTGGACTTAAGGATCATACTGGGAGCGACCATACTGGGAGCAGGGTTTGTACCAGGACTAACCTAGCTGCAATGCCGCTGTCGCCTATGAGGATTTCCCGCCGCTGCAGAAGCAGTATCAGACGCCGCAGCAATTGGTTCAGCAGCAGCGCCACCACCATATCCTAACCCGGAGCCATGCTCTGTCTCTGTCCTTGAGAGTGCTGGTATTGGCATCCATTACTTGGAGCCATGCTCTGTCCCTGAGACGGAACACCAGCATACCGCTGTATTGGCATCCCAGCTGGACCAGCACCACTGATTTGTTCTTTGGGGTGGCTGTAGAGGCCAGCGAATGCTAGGTCCTTGATCATCTTCTCCTCCACCGTGCCACCGAATGCCAGCAGCTTGCTCAATTCATCCTTCATCTTCTCGTTCGTGGCTTTGATGTTCTTCTCGTGCATGATCGTGGCTAGTCCATGGTTAGCTGTTGTGTTCTGAGAATTTGCCGCGGTGCAGATGACACGTTGCTCATGGTAGACATACATTTTTTGATGAGCAGTCTTGGAATTCTTCCCTTGATGTAGCCTGCGACGTAGTCGGCGATGTTGGCTCGGGCTTCGTAGAACTGGGCGCCCTTCAGGCGCACATTGGCGCAGAACTCGTAGGTCTCGGGACGGGGAGCTGCCAAGTCCTCCCCACCCGAGACCCCAGCATGTCCTTATCATCATGACCCTCCGTAATTCTCAATTGGCTGGCTGCAATCAAGACATTGGCAGGGTTGTTGTCGCGTCTCGCAATTCGTGTAGCGGGCCCGTCGTATCGTTGGAGTGCCAGATCGGTGTGCGGAGCATAGAGAACACCAGGCAGTTTGGTTGTGAGTGTAGTGGAGGGGAAGGCCCTTGGGAAGAGACCGGCTCCGCCATTGACTATTGCAAAATGTGTTAGCAAGATGTGAGTTGCACCATGAACGAGGACAAGCTCTATCTATCTACGTACTCATCTTAGCCCACATGAGGCGGTCCGTGATATACTCGACGCAGTAGTCGGACGGAGACGAGAAGGTTCGACTTTCGAAACGAATCCGTATCCAGGACAAGGGCCAGATGTCGGGTCGATCATAGTCTTAACAAACAGACTTTTTGATGGCTTTGCTCTTTACTATCAAAATCGGAAGCAATAGCCAAATTACTGCAACTAAGACGAGTGAAGCACATGGCCTGGAAAAGGGAGACCAAGACATTTCGTTGACTTCAGGCCAAGACGCCCCAAATTACTGCTACTAATACCAACGAGTGAAGCAAATGGCCTGGAAAAGGGAGACCAAGACATACTCGTTTACTTCGGGGCCAAGGCGCCCCAAATTCCAGCCAGATAATGTCTCCTGCGTTAGCAGCGGAGTCTCTCGTGGGTCCGCTCACCAACAAGAATTGTCACGCCCTTGAAGTTGTTCGATTGCGTTCCTCGGTGATCTTCCAAGTCCATCAAGACGAGCAACGCGCTCTTCTCCTCGTAGCGAGCCTTCATGAGGGATTGGATGGAAGCATGCTTTCTATTGGTCCAATGGGGGCGTACCGTCTTAGGGACGGTCAGATTCGTCCTTCTTGTCAGCGAGTCTACCGCCAGCGGCGACTTTTCGGCAGCTTGGTGGTGCAATGCCTTCATTGTCCAAGTTCCTGAGCCGAGAACACACCGCCGGTAGTCGAGGGTTGGACGGAGGAAGCTGAACATGGCGATGAGAGATTATTCGGTCGAGAAGAGGGGATGGACCTACCTGCGCTCTCGCATTGCTTGCCAGGCCAAAGTCTCTTCAACCTGGCTAGCAAGCGCCGGGAACCAAGGAGCTGTTGAGGGAGACTGTATTCGCTGCGGCAGTTGGGGAGGCGAACTCGATAAAACAATAACCAGCGTTGCGGTACGATGATCAAAGGCTGCTTCATAGCAGGCTCAACGTAGATAATCCATTCCTTGATGAGGTTGTTGGTGCTACCAGCACGACCGACAACCATCCATAGCTAACGCAGCAGAAGGATATGGATCTTCGGAACAATTGACGTCAGGTGATTGACCTAGCTTTGGGCCGACTTCCTTGAGACCCTTGATCGTTTTCCAGAGGCCTTTAGAAACAAACGATATGTTACTGAAGCCCTTGACTAGATCTAAAAGCCATGTAGATTTCATCGCGGCAGATGGAGCTGAAATGCACTGGGGCGTGGCAGCTAGCAAAGAGAACGATGCTCATGGCGGAGGTGAGGAAGTAGTTGAAGCAGACCTGTTGGCAGCGGTAAATATCTGTGGTTTGGTTCAAATACGTGAGGGCGGACGCTGTTGTGACAAAGTCCCAGTTGCTGGAAGCATTGGGAACCAAGGAGCCGTTGAGGGAGTGCGCTTGCTGCGACAGTTAGGGAGGCCGAGTCTCGAACTCGACAATGACACCCCAGTTCCTCAAGGTTCAGTGCAGCACGCTCCACGTTTGAAGCGGTATAACAGGAAGTGATTGTTCCGAAACGGCGTTCCAGGCTTTTGCACTCTTCTGGAGTAACAAACTCGTGGAGATTGAGTGTGGTATTTTGCTCTCCACATTGGAGGCAGTGTCGCAGGCAGTGAATGTTTCATCTTCAAAGGTGACAACCGCCCCATCTCTGCGTTCGACGAAGAAAAGACTAGGCCCAACGGTGGTGGTGGAGAGGATGAAGAAAGGAGTCCGTTGACGGGGGAGGAGGCAAGGGAGCCTGGGGACCGAATGGCCAAGCTGTATTCTTCTAGTTGAAGACGAACTCATCGTCGACCAAGAGCCGGACGATTTGATCACATTTGCCCAACTCGGCGAAGAGCAGGGCTCCGGAGGGGAAGGGCTCTGGAAACAGGCCGCCGCCCCCATTGACGTTGCCTAGGAGCTGGTCAAATATCCACAGCAAAGTGAGGAGATCGGATTCCAGAGTTTAATTTTGGTATGATGCATATGATTCAGTCTGGCAGCGACTGCCCTTGCTGCTGCTGCTGTTGCTGCTGTTGCTGCTGTTGCTGCTGTTGCTGCTGTTGTTGCTGTTGTTGCTGTTGTTGCTGTTGTTACTGTTGTTGCTGTTGTTGGGCACGCCTGCGTCTGGTTGTCAAGATCTGATGTGGTATGCTTGAACATGCTCATCAAAGCGATGATATCGATCTGAGGATTCGCTGCTTCGGCACGATGGCTGGCTGCAACATACTTCAGGGCGCTGTTGGTATCGTGCTATCTTTGAAACGTTGTTGGGTAGCTGTCAAGGCATTAGATCTATCAAGGGCGTGCGCACTTGATGTGGATGGTTGTGTTGTTGAACGAGAAGTTTTAAAGATCGAAAAAAATATTATTTGTGGAAAAAGGTGGTCCGCCTTATGCTTTATAGCCAGGACATCTGTCAGCAGCAGCGGTCGCGGTTGGCAGATAAGATCGCCGGAACAACTAAACCCGCTCTACCTTCCGCATCTTGCTGTTGATTGGATGTCAAGATGTGCGAAGGTGAAAGAGTCGGAGCCCCAAAATAGTGGCAACGTAAGCCCTTTTGCTTCGGGACACTTTCAGCGTCACGAATCATGGTAAAGGTATGTTTCAATTGAGAGTCAAATCATTCAAAATATCGATACAAAAAGATGCAGTAGCTACGCCAATGCTATTACTCGATCTCCCCACGGAATTGTACAGTCAGCAACAAACTACCTATTCGTGTTAGGGCCGAGATGGGTTTCCCGAACAGGACTCTACAAATATGCCATATCCCACATTGTACCAACTTCGACCTCTACATTCTATCCACCGCAACCGTTTTTTCGGCAGCTTGAGAAACTATCATTTGGTGGTGTTTCGAGATGATTTGTAGGGACCAACTCGGTGCTCATTCCAAAGTACCATCACAAACTGGCCACGTATTCTGATACCACTCATGTCACCCCTCCTCTTGTAAACGACGGCAGAAATCCTATCAGCGAAGACGATTCTTGCTGAGCAGGAGCCCTGGATGACTGGGGACTTGAAATAGTCAACGATTTGACCATGTGTGACTGTCCTAAAAACGTCCAGAGCTGTAGCGCTCCCGGGTATATACTTGACGAGCAAGGAACAGTTCTGTTCTTCCGATATCTCTGCCATGGCGACTGAATGACCACCACAAGATCCCCAGCACTCGGACGTATTCATATTGATCCTGGAACGCTCAGGTCGACCTATGCTGTCGGGCCTGGCTCCGGTGACATGGCGAATGGGTATAGACGAACTTATCGGAGAGGGGACATCTACCGCTGGTCTGGGTTGCTGGTAGTAGTACACTGGTGCATTCGGTGTGCCTTGGAAGGAGCGATGGTGATATATTGGCGTGAGATTTTGATCACCCGTCGAACGGTGATGTGGACCGACCGCCATTCTGTTGTGGCTTGATGTTGGAGTAGAATTAGACCCAGCCGCGTTTGTGCTTAACCAGGTTCGTAAGACTGGAGGAGTCGGGG
>QGMG01000142.1:0-49297 GCA_007825325.1 Lachnellula cervina | reverse complement strand
AGAAATCTAAATTAATAAGAGAGAAGAAGAGAAAGAATACAATAATAATTAAGATAAGATTAATATAATAATAAGATCTAAAAGGTTGCTAGTATAAAGTAAGGTAGCTATAATGCGTAGTTATAATATATTAGACTTTAAAAATTATTAAGGCAAAAATAAAGGGATATAGGAAGGAGATATCTAAAAGGGGTAAGGCGCGCACTTCACCTGTAAGCTTTACTTATAAATGCATTATAGTATATTATAATCGCTCTCGTATTCCTATTAGCTCTGCATTATAATAAGTGGGCTATAGTAGGCATAACTCTACATTTCTAATTCCCAAATAGGCAAGTAATAATATTTTATTACATATTACTAAACTATAGAGCTAATCTAGCAGGCAATTACTTTATAAGGGAGTAGCAACTGCTATTAGCTCCTATTAGCTCTATATTATAATAAGTGAAGTAGCACTTTATATAAAGTGCAAAGTGCAAAGTGCAATAAAGTAATAAAACAACTAACTCTCCTTCTTTAATACTACTATTGCATCTATATATAAGCTCTAAAAGCTATTCCTACTTCTACACCCTCTTATTAAGCTTATACATTCTTACTTTTAATGCCTTATCTATTAATAGCAGCAGTTCTAGCGCCCCCACCTTAAACGCGCGCTTAAAAGCAACTAAACGCTATCTTAATAGCCTCCTCAAATAATAGATTAATAGCCTTATATAGTAGCGTAGTAGTTAACTTTAGCTCTAACCTCCTCTAAATATACCTCTTCCAAATATGCCTCTTCTAAATATACCTCCTCTAAATGCAATAATATCTCCCTAAGCTCGAATTTTATATTATCCTATCTACTAATAGCCTCTAGTAATAATCCTAATGCCTTATATTGCAATGCCTTATAGAGAGATTTTTAGAGGCTTTAAGAAGCAGGAGGGGATATATATTAAGCTAGAATACACCCTTTGCAATTATATAAGGTTAGTAGATAGTAAGAGCTTTAGGCATTACGCAATAGCGCTAGGGAGAGGCATATATTAGATTAATATAATATAGGAATAGTTTTTAAAATTAATGCGCAAAACTATTTGAAATGCTCTCTATTATAAAAGGTTTTAGTGTATACGCGTAGTGTATAACTGCAAAAAGTCTAAAGGTGTAAGGTGTAGAATATAATATATTTATAGCTTTATATTGCCTTCCTAAGTAACTATAAAGGTTAGGTAATATGCTATGCTGCTTGGAAGCATATCTATAATGATTTTATAATGTTTTAATAAGAGAACTAGAAACAGTATAGATCGAGTAATAAAAGCATTAAACAATATAGATCGAGTAATTAAAATTTGAAACAATATAGATTTAGTAAATAACCGTATTATTTTTCTTTGTACATTTCACGTCTTTTTGCGCAACACTTTCTACAACCACGTGTCTACTATAACTAATACGCCGAAGCAAAGATACTCAAGATGCCTTTCAAAGATCTCCTCAGGAAGAAAGAGAAGCTTACAGATGCGCATGCGCCGCCCCCCGCCCCTGCAGTGCGCGAGCCTTCGTTTGAAGCACCCCAGTTTACTTTTATGAGGAGCGACACACATACGCAAGAGATCATCTCACCTCCCACCTTCTCCTCTGCAAATTCCTCGAGACCCTCTGTCGCAGACGCCAAAGATAGCAATGCCGAACCCAGGACGAGTGGGATGTTCAAAGGGCGCTCCCGAAGGTATGTCCATGTGGAATCTGGGAATGTCTCACGACCGAGGACATTGATTCATCTTCCGAAAAAGCAAAGCTGACTCGCTGGTTGTCTGTAGCTCCTCTGCCGTCTCTACATCCTCCCATATCAGTACCAGCGACAAGTCAAAACCGAAGAGGTTATCAGAGCGTTTTCATTTGAGAAAGAGCCAGATAACTTCAACAAGCGTACCAAGTGATCTTCCGGAGATCAGCGTGGGGGATGGTGATGCCGGGGAGTCACAATGGGAAAAACGCGCAACCATACTGGCAAGAGAGAATGAGAGGTCGCGGAGCCGACCAGTTACTCCTACTGGTCCTTCGACAGCAGATCTACCGAGACTCAGCAGCATGACATTAGGCGAATCTGGGAGGGACAAGGGCGCTGTACTGACGCAGCAGGCGGATGACGATATACAGGAAGCTATTAGGCTTCATGAAGCCGGGGAATTGGAGACTTCTACGCGGATGTTTGGGCGATTGGCAGATCCTAATGGGGAGAATAATGCTTTGAGCCAAGTTCTGTACGGTCTCGCCCTAAGGTACGTCAATTGGCTCTTTTTATACAACTATTTCTACTCCAATAAATATGGTCTTGGATTGGTGTTTGTTTTATCGGATTATGAAAGACATTCCTGACATCTCATTTCATTAGATCGGGCTGGGGGTGTACGCCTGATCCTGGGGCAGCTGTCAGATATCTATCAGCAGCAGCGTCGAATGCAGCTTTGATCGAGGAGCTTGCACTTAAAGCTGGGATGAAGAAGGGAGGAGCAGCAAAGGGCGAGCTGGTACTTGCAATCTTTGAACTTGCAAACTGCTTCAGGTACGGCTGGGGTGTGACTATCGACAAATTGGCCGCGAAACAGGTGAGCCTGATAGCAGGATTGGGTTGCCAACCAGGGCATATCGACTAACTTTTCGGGGAACAGTATTATGAAACTGCAGCGAACTTGGGCGACACTGGTAAGTTGATTGTGCATTGATTTCCGCCTGACTTGAGTAACCCGATTTGAGACTGACAATATTGTAGATGCAATGAATGAAGTTGCTTGGTGCTATGTGGAAGGATTTGGCTGCAAGAAAGACAAGGTACGTACTGTAACAGTTATGACAGGCCCGGAACGAACCGAAGCTTCCGAATAGCTTCGTGGTGTAATAGCCATTAGGCTTTCAGCCTCGCCTCTACTGTGGCTTGCGCATGCGTTCTCCCCCCTGAAGACTGCATTTGGGCAGCAATGAGGCTTTCCAATCTACATTTGTACCCCACGCAACATCGGCTCCAGCCATTTAGGAAGCCATGAGGCTGACGATATATCCACAGTGGGCAGCAGCGAAATACTATAGGCTGGCGGAACAAAGTGGAAGTAAGACGTTGGGAAACTCTTGGTAAGTTCTATTCATGTTCATTCATATTCATGGTTCTGTCACGTTATTGACACTCCATACTCCACTCCACTCTTTCCCAAATCATTTGTTCGCTGTTCGCTGTTCATGTGCATGCGCGGTAGGCGGCCACGCTGGTGGTCATCCCGTGCAGCGCAGTTACAGATGACTCGACCGACAGCGACCGATTCGCTGGCGCGCATGCTCATGCTCCTACTTGCGTGGGAAAAGTCGGCTGATGGTTTATTTGTAAATTAGGATTTGGAAGGAGAAATACAATGCCCCGAAGAAGTAAGATTGGTTCTGGTTACGACTGGCCTACGGAGTAACCTGGTTTGGCTTCGTGTTGTGTTGTATTGTTTAGTTGCTCTGGGCTGGTCTGCTCCTGTTGGTTTTCGTGGGGTTCTGGGAGCTGAGGTGAGGTCTTGAGGACTGGTATTGGCATTGGCATTCGCATTTGCATTGGGGGCTTTACTTGACAAAGCGGGCGGGGCGGGGTCATTTCTACCACTACCACTACCACTACCACCACCACTACCACTCCACATCGTCTCGTCTCATCTCGTCTCCTCTACCTACTCCCTCAGCCCATACTCCGTAAAACTCCTAACTATCTACCCACGTATCGCACCGTATCATATCTCCCACCCCTCCTTTAAGAGAGAAACTCCCCTTTCGCGTGATAAATCCCTAGGTGGATCCGTAGCATTTATTTTAGATCCTTGGCTTGTGTGTCGGGTAGTTCGAAAGCTAGTTCTAGCCCCTCCCCTGCCCTCTTTATCACTTGCCTTTGCGTGAACCCAACCTAAGCTAAGTACGGAACGGTCCTTTGCTTGCGCGCGGGCGGGAAGCATACATGACATGAACATGAACGTCGTGCTGTATGTGATCATGGCGCATGGATTTACTCGTACTCTATCCCCGTAGCAAGAACCACACTGCACAATCTCCTTCTCCCAACTTGCCTTGCCTTGCTTTGCTTGGTAGAACCAGTATCCAAAGCATGGATGCATGGCACTACAGTACTCTGGCTATGTATTTTTAAATATAGAAGGGAAGGGAAGGGAAGGGAAGGGGATGTTCTATCTATCCATCCCACGATAAAGCATTCTGCGGATAATACATAGGTGCCTATTCGATAGATAAATAATGCTGCGTGACTTCCTTACTTTACCTTACCTTGTTTGCCTACCCTATCTAATCTACCGTACTCGGTAGAATCTTCAGATCCCACTCCACACACCACCCTTCCCCTCTCCCCTCTCTGTCGCACGCACACATGCACAATGCACAATGCACATGCAACCATCTAAGCTCAGGCCCGGTACGTACGTACCTATGTATCTAATGGGGTAGGGTAGTACACATCACATCGCATAACACACATCGTATCACAGCACATAATAAAAATAATATAAACCGCTAGTGCCGTTTCTGCGAGACGGCGACAGCTTACAAGATAGACCGTTTATTTCATATGCGGTAGTAGCGGTATTAGATATAGTTTCATCTCATCTCATATCGCCATGTTTAGAGAGTACTCTGTACGAGCACTTGGAAACGAATGAATCAACAAATAAATAATTCAGTGAGAGGAGAAAGAAGAGCTTGGTTCGTGTTTTCAACAGGATATAATTTCCATGTTTCCATGATTCGTTCGTATTTGAATTGTGAAGCCAAGCCAAGCTAAGCTACGTAAGTACGTACAGGTTATCGGCCTCCCACCCTTACTTAAAGAGTTAAATACATGATGACTGATTTTGGAAATCGGATCGGCAGTTGTCAAAAAAAAGGTTTGGTGGTTGAGCTGAGCTGTTCATGGCTCAGACAGTGGTGTTCGGGACGTCAGGTTATTAGATCGTCGTGATCGGACAAACGTCTCGCGAAGCAGAATGGTTTGAGTTCCATCGTGAGATTCAAGGTGGAAGTGGATTCGGATGGAGGTCAATTCGCATTATCTTATCGGTATAGAAGAGATTCGTGATGCGCTGTTGCGGAGGTGTAAAGGTCTGTTCGTTCGTTTGGTATCTTAAGGTCGTGATAATATTCGTAAAATGTCGTTCGTAAATCTCGTACGTTACGTTTCCTCCGTGCTCTTCGTCCGTAACATAAACATAAATGCTGGCTGGCCATGACTCAAGAAAAATGAAGAAAAATGAAATAAATGAAATCCGTGGGACATGTCCCCATGCCCCCCCATTTTCTTCCCGGTTGTTCAATTTACATGTCCAAAACAAAGTGTTTGTCCCTTCTGTCCAGCTATGTGTTGTGACCCATACTGACCTGTACCCTCTGTGATCGTGCCAGCTTGCGCTGATTGTGTGTTGATTTCCCCATTTCCCTGGGTCTTATCTGTTTGCCCTTTGCCCTTTGCCGTTGCCCTGCCCTGCCCCGTACCGTCGCTGATGCTGATGATGAAAATGCCCAAACAAAAAAGATTCACAATCATGGAATTTCAAAAAGGTCAACGCTACGCTCGCTTGCTTGCTGGACAAAAATGACAAAAAGAAACTACCAAATAATGCGTGAGCAACAGAACCTCTGGTGCGTTTGTAATAAATGCCGTTATTCGTGTACCATTGGATGTGTGTGGGCTGATCTTTGGGAGGAAGAAAGCTATTTAGCCACCGGCTGTGCTACAGTCCTCGTCCCCACTCCGAGTATTGCACTCTGAGACCAGCTTTGCAAAATTGCGGACTACTTCACTCGGTACTTGATCCCAGAGTAATGACCGTGTGTAGACTTCGGCTGCCGATTTCTTGCTATTGCTCCTCATCGCAGCTAACGTTTCACCGAGATTACGTCGTCCTTGTGATGTTGACCGTTGCGGGGCGTTCTGTAGGAAGTCTTGAGAAGTGAGGCCGTTATACTGTGCTGCTGACATGGAGAAGAGTTGTTCGTTGTTCTGTTCCTCGGTAGGCTGGGCGAGAGTGTCGCTGAGGTCTCCGAGAGCTGATTGGGTTACACCAAGCATTTCGTTCCCTCCCATGGAGGGTATCGGATTCGATGACCAGGTATTGACAGAGGGAAGAGGAGCGGCAGCTTCAGCTACACTGGAGGCAGCGTGCGGAACACCAGCATCTTTGAATATATCCTCAAGCAGAGTAGCTGAAGCAACCCGAACATCGTCCGACACTTGGGGAACACTTGGAGACGATCCTTTCGAAGCAACAAAGGCACCAACAAGAAGCAACATTAATAGGAGACCTTGGGCAGCGGGTTTCTCGGGCTCGCTGAGCAGAGAGTTTTCGACCTTTTTGACGGGAACCAGAGCTTGGGAGTTCTCAACCTTAACTTCATGCTCGATAGAGTAGTCGTTGAGGAAAGAGATGTTGTCCCAGGCGCTGTCCATAGTGAGACTGTCGATATCGGCGTAGTCGGCAGAGAAACCATTAGAGCTGGGGACGGCAGACATGGCAGTGCTCTCAAGACGTTGGACGTGCTCAGTGAGGACGCTGACTTTCTTACGAAGCTCGCCAGTATCGATGGTATGATTCCGAACCATCTCCTCTTTCTCGAGTTGCATGTTCTCAATGTATTGTTGGTACTGCTGCTCTTTGCGGGCCCACTCATCCAAAGCTAACTTTGCTTCGGCTAAATCCTCCTCGAGGTCATTAATTAAAGCAGTGTAATGCTTCTTCTCATCCTCAAGCCGTTCAGTGTGCTGTTTTTTCCTTTGCCGAGAATCAAGTCTAATTAATCATTTACGTTAGCGGGCCGGTGATACCAAAAGGGAAATGTGACCAAAATGTGGAGATGCGTACGCTGCTTGTCTGTTCCTTAACAGTCGCTTTTGTTGCTTCAACTCCTTGATCTCTTGCTCATCGGTAGACTGTCCAATGAGATGGTCGATGTTGGTGAGATTCCTCTCGGCGGGGATATCAAAACGAGCATTCTTCTTCCGGATACCGTCTCCTCTCCTTGTCATCTCTGGATGCGATCTCAGGGCTGGGCTATGAGGTCGCATACGTTTAGGCATAGCACGGTGATCCATAGCATCTGCTACAGACCATTCCTTCTGAGGTGAGGTGGGGATGGAGCCATTGCTGGTATTTGCGGAGGAGAATAGTGGTAGTTGTTGATTGCCAGGATTGCTGAATGGAGTCTGCATGGGTCTGTGAAAAATGGGAGCGTTGACCTCAAATTCCGAAGGTAGTCCATCATGCCCTCCTTGCATAGGCGTGCTCATGCCCGAACCGTTGCTCACCGGCCACCCGTGGCTTTGATGCCCGCCATACGACGATTGCTGCGAATCAACACGCATGAAAGGGTTGTTGGGGTTGTTATTGTTGTTGTTTTGATCAACAAACGGATTGTTGGAGGCCATAGGTTGCTGCTGCTGCTGCATGTCGACATGCTGCCATTCATCGGCCTTTGGTGAGAAGAGTGCTGAGGAGACTGCAAACGAATCTCTCCGGCTGCCATTCATGTGTGGGGACATTTCTAATCCTGAGTCTAACGCGCTGTGATCGAGGATGTTCTCATCTAGAATACTGCCCTCGTCTTCCTCAAAATAGTTTTGCGCGTGTGTGTCGACCGTCAACGCTGACGATCTGTAGAAGTTGTGCATGGTAGGAAATGCTGCCATCGTAAAGGATGATTTTTGGTGGTGGAAGTCGTGGTGGTGTGGTGGGGGATGAAGCGAAGTTCGGATGGGAGGTAGCGGTGAAGCGATGAAAACAGAGAAATAATGGCCGACAAGTACGACGATTATATGATTTTAATGGTGCGGGCGGTAGAGATCACTGACTGTAATGGGTCGAGTGAAGTCGAGTTGGTGTAATGACAAAAAGTCGTGATGTCTCCCGGTAGATGGGAAAGACAAACGAGGTGAGGTGTTGTTGGTTGTAAAGTACCGTTGGCAGGTATGAGGTGAAATCAGATCTTTTGCGATAGGGAACGGGCGCTCTAGGTTCTTATCCCATCCACCATCCCAAGCCCAAGCCCAAGCCAAGCCCATGCTACTCCGAAGCATGCTATCCCATGAGCATGAGCCTCTCCTGCGCTCCTGGCAGTGGCAGCGGATAGTCGTCCCACCCGAAAGGGGAGCTCTGATAGTGGGACTGGGCCTGGGGGTGGGGTTCTGGACAGTGCTGTAGCAAATCACCAGCATGATACGAAGTAGAACTGGAGGACGACTAGCAACTTCCCCCCCATGCACCATGCAGCCAAACAGGGAAATACAATACGGGAAAAAGCAAAGAAGCAAGGCGGGTGCGCGGGTGCAAGCGATACCCTTCACGCTTCAAAGCTCTTGGTCAGTCGGCCTCCTACTTCGTACTTACTACTAACAATTAGGGCCTGTCTCTCGGGGTCTCATCCCACTTGCTCTCCTTCTCGCTAGGCCCCCCCCTTTGCCCTCTCTCCTCTGAGCCCTCTCCGTTCCAAGCTCACGCCTTCCACCACTCCTTCTCCTACCATCCCCCCCTCTGTCTGCCCCGTTGTGTTGGGCATCAAGAAAAGTGTAGGGGACCTGTACTGTACTGTATGCCTGTAGCGAGCAGTCGTGCCGATAGGCCTCTTACGGTGGTGTTGCATGACAAGTGGCCGGGGCCAAGTTTGTTTCCGCAGCTAAACCATGCCCCCGAGATCTCATTGGAGTCGTCAAGCTGGCGCTCCGTCCTCCCGCCCAAAAAGAGTCACTGAGGATGGGGAGCGATAGCCAGCGATAGGCTGCAAACCCCAGCAGCTCGCAACCGTAGCGAACGCCAATCGTTCGAGTTGGGGCAAGATGCTCAGTGCGGACGGCTTTTTTCCGATTAGGGTTGAGGGTGTCCTTGTCACGCGTTACGGATTCGAACAATAGGGTAAGTACGGAGTAGTAAGTGCTAGGAATAGCTAGCCCCTTCCCGCGACCTTTTGTTTACGGGATCGGATCTGCTTTTTAGTTTTTGATCGAACGGTTCTTCATCGTAATCAGGCGTATCAGTTTAATCTCATACATATTTCACGAACCACCCCCCATAGGTATCGGTACAGTACGGTATCCCATCACACACATGGCACGCCCACGCCCTCACTCACGCGGCGTCTTCAGTGAAGCCCGACCTGATAGGTGGCCGTCTGTATGCCAAAACTGCTACTTACGAATCATGTACTGTACTGTACGCGAGAGCAGCGGTACCTAAACAATAGACCTGCGGTGCGGTGCCCAACGCCGTAGGGCAAGATGTAACTGGTTCTCGATGCCTCGTCTCGTCTCCCACTTGCTGGAGCCGGCGCCGGCTGCGGGAGAACATCAACGAGGATTCCATGAACGGACTAGTGAACACCCCGGTCCGCATACCTTATTTGAACGCGATACAGTATTTGGCAGGACAGGTACAGGGGCATGAATCTTTCTACGGAGGTATAGTACAGTACCGTATTTCACGCACAACATAAACAGATCCAAGGCACGTCTGACGACATCAAATCTAAAGCCATTTCTATAGCTCAACGTCCAAGACAAACAGGACGATTGAAGCATAAAACAAACCCACGATGATCCAGGTAAACATAAACTCTAGCAAGGACAAGTTATGTACAGTACCTTCGTAAGTCCTAGCGAGCGGTAGTTGGGGATGGTAAGAACCGAAGTCTTTCCAGAACATTGATCTCCCAAGGACCTGAGCGGTGAACCTTGTGGACGTTCGTTCGACTCATACATAGTGGAGCAGCAACAGAAGGATTACCCGCGAGTGGCTGGTAACATACGAGTACCTCCGTACTCCGTGCTCTAACAATCCCCTTGTACTGTATGACCATCGCACTCCAATGCTCCATTATTATTTATTTTCCACGACGACTTCTCAAACGCACCAAGCCCTGCCTACTTTAACCTGCTAGTACGGACGTACTGTACGTACTGTACGTACTTCGTACCAAGCACTCTTCAGCGGCTGGGCACAGTATGCATCTATTCACCGCCCACACTTCTATTTCAGGAAACAAATCGAAAAGCATGAAACAAAGAGAAACCCAGATCCGCGAGCAAGCAAACAAAACAACCGCCTACTCGTATCCTCCCACAATTGGACCGTTTGAACTGTCGGTCAGCAACTCCGAAACTTTTCGCGTATTCCTTCCCGAACCCATGCAACTAATTGACATTGTTTTCCAACAATCAGTTGGCTGGACGCGTGGAGCAGGCAAGGCAAACTACTCGTACTGTAGAAAGTACGAGTACAGGACAAGAACACCGGCTGCTCGGGGTGAGACCGAGACCTGCCTTGCCTTGCCTTGCCCTGCACTGCACCTGCTCCCCTCTCCTCTTTTGTCCCACGGAATCTGAGATCTCAAATGCATTGCATCCTGCAGAGGTTTCGTCCGGAAAGCCGCATTTGATGCACGTGCAAGGCTGTGTCCGCGAATGTCTTTCAAACCTCGTGGTGATTTTTTTTAAAATCTGCCGTACAGACAATTCTCCGAGTACCTACCTCGATGATTAAAACTCTAGCAAGACCAAGATCAAGCTTAGTTGTCGCTATTGCATTGGGGTAGCGGTGTAGCAAGACAGGTTTTTCCACCTACTCTTAGACCGCCAACAATAAGTACGGACTATACTATAGCGGTGACGAAACGAACCGTTTGCTTCATTCAGCCAGTGAATACAGAACTAGTACTTGAGTCATATTATTATGGACTCGGAATCGATGAATGCGGTCCGTAGGGTAGGGCTTAATACGTCTTTGATATTGTGCGTGCCCAACGACAAGCTCAATCCCGGCTCTGAGACATAACTTTGATTTGCTTTGCCGGCAATTGAAAGTGCAGACCTAGGAATAGTAATTTTATAATGATAGGCATTGAAAAAGAATTCCGAAAATTTCCCGTGAGAGCTTGGACGGTGGAAGCGGGAAGTCAAACCACAATCACAATCTGCCAATTAACCGCACCTGCTTTCCAATGCAGGTGAATCAAATGCGAAAATGGTGTATAATTGAAAATCTTAAAAAATTGAAATAGATTTGAGGAAGCTCGTATACTTTGCTTTTGGGGCTAAGCCCTTAATGCTGTAGATTTAAATATTAGAAAGGAAAACAAAGATGCAATAATCATTATATTCTTTTCTAAACTTCTTTTTGGTGCAGCAATAAGCTGAGAGCTATGGCACTCCAGCCTTGCCCTTACGGGACTTCGAGTCCGGGTATATCCTTCTACTTTCCACGCCAAGCACATCCCCGCCAAAGAAACAGATCACAATGCCCACGCTGTAGTGGAAGTGATAAATCGAGAGAAGGAAAGAAAGGGGGTAAATGAGCAATCAATGGCATGACCATGTAATCGTTCTACGACCAGTTTCCCCATGGCATCGAGCAAGTTTATCGTTAGCGGTAAAGCAGATATCAAGACAACTGAACGTAATCTTGCTGCATAGACTCTGCATCGGGCTTTCCATCTTCTCCAAAATATTCCTCATCAAGGTCATCCGAATCGACATCATCGTCATCGATCTCTTCATCCTCATCACTCGAGAGATCACTACTTTCATCCTCTGCTGATACATCACCACGGCTTGGATTGGTACGCATAACGCTCGCCTTGTGTCGATGCGGTAGTTTGCAGCCTTTCGTAGTACATGTACCAGTGTTGCTGAAGTCGGGGCATTCATGAATATGACGATCTTCACAGCTTGTGCCTTTCTCGCAGTAGCCATAAATCGCAAAGGGTCTGCAGACCAAAGCACTTGGAGAGACACGGACATGCGTGTAGCGACAATTTGCATTGGAACAATTCCCTCTTGCAAAGTGCAAGCAGTTTGGAGTTCGTTCTGGGGTGAGATCATGTGAGAGGTCACACAACTCTCCACTTGGACAGGACCCCTTCAAGAGAAAATCTTTGCAGACTGCAACCTTTGAAGCATCATGAATGTACCGGCATTTTGGTCCTTTCGAACAGATACCTAGATAATTGCATTGTTAGCTGAAACCCAACCTACTCCTCCATCTTGCTCTGTGATGCAAATTCAGTTGGATTCTGGAAAGAAAGGAGCTACCCGTAGTTGTGAACATTTTGCATGGTTCATTTATCTTTTTGATAACCGCATTTTTCCTAGTATCATAGAGATTAGTATTGCAGGGGAGTAATGGCATCCACGCCAGCTTGAAAGGTAGTCGTTCGTACCGGTGGGCCTTGACGATACCAGAACGGTACATGTTGCCGTTTTTGCTTCTGTAGAACCTCACACCACCGATTAAGGCAGTCTTTGGTGTAGCATTGGCAGCGTTGAGATCACCTAAACGGAGTAAGTCTGGTTCTTGGGTACACACGTCGCCCTGGTTGTTTTCCATGGCTGTGGGTGGCCGCTCACCAGGAACTTTAACAAGTTTGCTGCCATTCTTCGCTACTCGAAATTGAATTCCCTGGACATTAATCTCGTAGTTGGCGCGCGCAGTTGCAGAGTGTGATTGAGGTCCGATAGTGCCATAATTGTTAACAGCGAGACGCTGTAGATGCTTGCTGAATTTTGACTTTTCGCGCGCGTCTCGCTGCATCAATTTCTGTTTCCGAGTTTCCTCCATCGCTTTAGCCCTAATCTGGCTGTCTTTTTCAAATATGTTCGTATTTATCAGTTGTAGATGGCGATCTGTCTTCGTGACCCAGGCAGGAGCAGTCTTTGGATTATCGTTCGTGGCGAATTGAGATGTTAAAGAATCCTCGGAAGCAGAGGTGCTACTGTTCAAAACCAGGGTGCGATTTCTGTGTACATGACCAGCTCCCCTTCCTCTTCCTCTTCCTCTGTGCCCTCTCGAAGAGTATCCTCCACGACTGGGTGCCCATGCTGCGCTAGGTTGTGCGTAATCTTGTGAGCCGTTAGCGGTGTGTTTGTCGAAGTACTGCGATTCCATACTTGGATAGGTGTTGGCACTCATCGATGGCATGTACTGCGTTTGATGATCTGATGTCTGACTATTCTTGTGCTTGTTGATCTGACCTGGAGAGAGAGAAAACGAAGTTAGATCGAAACGAGGCAAACAGATGGGGGCGTGGGCGTGGCAAACTCACCAGCGAGCTGGCTGATCTTTGCGAGGATGGCTTGATCTTCAGAGGCCATTATGGTGGTTTTCTGTTTGTTAGTTGACAGTCGAAATGGCGCATTCGAAAACTTTTGTACTGGGGGATGTCACGAAAATGTAGTTGTAAAGAAGCAGCAGGTAGGAGGTTGATAATACTGTACGAGGAGTGAGCGGTTAAACGTACTTGTATTGTGTTGGTGTTGACTGTAACCGTGACACAAAGTTCCACTAGCGTCATCTCATCAATACCCTTGGCCTTGTAAGATTTAAAGTTACTCTACATTCATAGCATAGCTCTCCGCATTCTTCTCAATGTCCCAGGCCAGGCCACAAAGAACGCGTTCTTGACAGCCTCAACTTCAACTTCTTCTTCTACATGGACCACCAGCGATAATCGTCACTGTCGCTTTCCTCAGCACCATGGCAGATCTTTCCATCAAACCGGATCCTGACGCTCCAGGCGCAGGCGCATCGCCCGCTGCCTTCAGCGAGGAAGACATCTACGAAGATGCCGGCGACCTCGAATTCAACCCAGATCCTAACTTCCAGTCACTATATCTATCTAAAGTGCCCAAGTATGTCTGGGAGGCGTGGTCCAAACTCGACGACGATGCCGAGATCCAGATTGGGACTATCAGGAATTCCACGGTCATTGGAGAAGATGGCGCGCAAAAGGCATGCCATTATGATTTCAACCCGACAACCGTGCTGACTATTATGGCAGCAAGAACTCACTATGCTCCTCTCCTCTAACATTGCAGAGCACCAGCCTATTCCAAAGGAGTATCAGTTAGATATCAATAATGAGTCTGTTAAAAACACATTCGTTTTCACCGAGAAAGACCTCCCTGGCTTCAAATCCAAATCGAATCAGAAGTTCGACCCTTCCAGCGCAAATATGCCGAGCAGACTCATGCGCAACAAGAATGAGAAGCCTGCCGCCAACAAGCCTTTCAACCCAGATAGAAGGTTCCAACCGTACTTCAGGAAAGCAATACCAAGTTAGTACAGTGGCATATTTCTATAAGCTTGGCTAATATATTTGCAATTAGAACGTACAACACTTGCCGGAAAGGTCGCCCACGAGTTGAACTGTATACCTATCGATAACCCCGAATCCCAGCGTCTCCTATCGATGCGTACTTTGGAAGCCATGAGGCCTAAGATGCATACGAAATTCTTAGGCGCTGAGGATGTTAGTTCTGTTGGTACTGGGTTTATTCAGCCCGGTACAATTGCTGCGCAGAACCAATGGGATGCATTCATTGTAGGCTCTACTACTTACCCAAGATTATGTTGATACTAATTTCATCTACAGAAGAAACCCGGTCAGGCAGGAGGCAAACGCCCTCAACTCCAAAAGACTGCACGTATGCCTCAAAATGAGCTTCTGGATAAGATCTTCGAATGCTTCAAGAAATACAACTACTGGTCCATGAAAGCTCTACGCGCTGAGCTCCAACAACCCGAGGCATACCTCCGCGAGACATTGGAGAGAGTAGCTGTTTTGGCGAAAAGTGGTCGGTTTGCTACGCAATGGTCACTGAAGCCCGAAAACAAGATCACGAACTACGAGGCTATGGGCGATGCTGTGGCGCCTACCGAGGGAGTCGAAGATTCCGAATTCGGAGACCTTGATGATGACGATGATGATGAAGATGTTAAATTCGAGGATGTTTGATTGATAATTGAACCATTTGCATGGCTGGCGTTTAAGGATACTGGGGAGGGTTGGGTGATTGCATGCGGCGGTGTTTTATGCATCTATATGGAGGTGCTGGGTGACAGGGTCCAAATTAAACCACCAGTTCGGACAGAGCGGGTTCGACTTCCTCATGATAGAAATGGAATGAAACTAGATTTCCCTTGGCGTTGACTATGTGAGTGGTGTTTATATCCGTCTGCGGTAACCCCTCCAAGAAGCAAAGCAGTCTGAAGCCCCTTGAAGTGGCAACATAATTTCCGCCGGTGTTTTCTGGCCAGCTACTTTCTAATCTTTATCAGCCTGCCATGGCCTTCTCTCAGTCTTGAAGCGATTTCTTGTTTTCAATCTCAGGCAAATTCAAAGCCAAACCTCTCAAGTACGTAATCTCATGAATATTCAAATACGCGAACTAGCGACATACAAAATCCGACACTCCGGTGCAGCCTCTGCAATTAAAGCACAACACCCCCTCGTTTCCTCTCCTTGGACATCCCAGCAGAACACAGGTCCACCATTCCCAGTAATCTCAAGCCAGGCGTTCTGTCCTGTCTTTACTCGTGGTCCAGACATGATGTCTCAAATGTCCCTATGTCCCTATGTCCCTATGTCCAGTTACCTCCCATGGCAGTATATCCCAATAACCATATACGACTAGTCATGGTCTGGAGTAGACTTATTTCTCTCGAGCACGAGTAAGTTGGTCTCGCTCGCTTTCTTACTCATTCATTCACCTCGAAGAGCGCTGTACCTACCTGTGATAACAAACTGAACCGACTCCGCCATCATGCAGCCTTGGCAATGTAATGTATCCAGCAGTCAGCATCCTAGATGACATCAGCCTTGTGGGTCATTCCTGTGGCATCATGCATGTGCCGCAGTTGGAAAATGTCCTTACGTTGGTTTGTACAGAGTTAGCCTTGTGGGTTGGTCTCGATGTTGAAGTACTGCATGCAAGCATACTACAAGATGCCTACCTAACATACATGTCCTTTCACATTTGCAAACAAGTACAGGCCAGAGCATCAATTATCACAGTACCGACTGCAAATAAAAGTACTCAAGCCTAGGCAAAGAGATTCGGCGCATTGCACAGACATTGTTACAATAAGCACATCATCATTTTCAACCCGTTTTCTACGAAAGAGAATCTTCGGGCTCAGCGAAACACCTCTGCTCGTTCATTCATTTTCTATAACCAGATACCAGATCGAGACTTGCAATCGGCGGACCGCGATGGTCTTCAAAAGGCTGGCCTTTGTCTCACGGCTTCCGTATACTGCTCTACGACACAAAAGCGCGCTACCAGATCTAGTAATGAGAGAGTAATTGTCCAAGACCTAGTTCTGGTTCGCAATTTACATCAACACCATACTAACGCGCATCATACTGCGTCCAGGGAGGCGTAGCCTGGGAGTGTGTCCTTTATTTCAGCAGCCGTTGCAGTATTCTTGGCCGGGCCTGTTGCTATGATACTTACTACTACATGCTAGAGGATGGCCCCTCTACGAAACGGCAACGGTGTATGAATACCAGCAGAGCTGATCTTTACGTACGGAAAGTGACGAAAGTGCTAACCCATTCACATGTTCACAATCTAACCTTCCTATCCTAGACGACAAGATGTTTTCTCTTTCCCCCTCCGA
The DNA here is from genome assembly GCA_007825325.1 of Lachnellula cervina. Taxonomy (NCBI): domain Eukaryota; kingdom Fungi; phylum Ascomycota; class Leotiomycetes; order Helotiales; family Lachnaceae; genus Lachnellula; species Lachnellula cervina. The sequence goes on along the minus strand of QGMG01000142.1, from coordinate 32,831 downwards.
GGCTCCCTCACATTCTACTCCATTTCCAAAGGACCCGCATAGAAACCATACCCCGTACCTATAGTCTCCAAGTCTTCTCTACGCCCGGTAATGCTCCCTGCGGTAGCAATGGAGCTGGCTCTTGCAGGAAGTCATCTGAGTTGCTCTGGCCCCTAATCTGCGCAACCAGGTGCTTCATTCGTGGTATTCTTCTCTTTTTCAACTGAGTTTCCAAGGTTAGCAAACGTTTTTTATCCCCGACTTTGGAAGTTTACGATTTCATTGAGCTGCTTGTCCTTTTCGAGGGCTCCTGATTGCTACTGCTAATTAGCTCTGATCTGAAAGTAGACGAGCTACGGGGAAGGGGGGAGGGAGATCTTCAAAATACCAGCATATTCATGAAACGTTTAACAGTATGAAGCTCGGCGTAGGCAAGCTCTTCAGCCTTTGCTATCTTGGTGAACAAAGCAGGACTCCTCGTGATGTCGTGGCCGGCCTGGTGTAATAGCCTCAACATAATGCAATCCAGTTCCTCTGGCACTGTAAAGCTGTCCAACTTGATTCCGCTCGCAATACCAGCGCAGTAGAAGACGCTATAGGGGATTGATATATACCACAACTTTCTCACAAAGACAGATGCGAGGAGCAATGTTGAGGAAGCAAGACGCCCAATAGCTAAGAGAATGGCCCGGCTATGGAACTCCAGAGTATACTCCGCAACGGCGGCAGCAAGTCCCCGAGCTAATATTGTCGCAAGCTCAGCTTCATCCTGGCAAAAGGTAAAGACGCCGCTGGATACCACTACTTTACGACTAAGCGTGACAATGACTGCTCTGGAAGCTAGAGAAGTTAGAATACTCATGGAGGGCAAACAACGGGGCCCTTCGACTCTCGGAATCACTTACCAGGTGCATTGAGAACATGAATTTCCCAATCCTGGTTCTGCATTCCGTTTGCTTCGAGAAGCTGCTTGAAGATACGTTGGGTGGCAATCGTGTTCGGGTGGTCTTCTGGCCAAATGGTCTCAGGACAATGAGACTGTGCCAGCTCTAGTATAATCATAGCTTGGCGGATCACCTTGTTATATTGATACTCCTTCTCCACCAGATGCGTGCTTTTATCAAACTCGAACCGTTTGCGTCCGACAAATGGGACCTCATGTCCGTAGTTCGAAATATAGCGTGCAAGACCATAAAGCGTTGCCAGTGCAGCCAGGCAGGCAGAAACTTTCGCCAAAGTTCGGCTTTTCGGCTGGCCCTGGTACTGACACTGCTGTAGGCATTGGTGGCGTGGATTCGTTGTGCACCATTGAGGACCAAAGAAGTTCGTGCGGGGTGTGGTAGAGGTGTTTTGTACTATGGAGTCGAACCAGTGAGAGCGTCTTGCTCTGCTGCTGAACGATACGCGGGGTACGGAGGCTGAGCGGGCACTTCGCAGAGCCACTCTGTTTAACGAGCGAAGATTTGAAAACATCTAGGGACTTTCAGAAAGACTAAATAGAAGACTGACTAGAGGTGGAGTGAAAGATGTGAGGATGTGTTCCGTTGAACGGTTGAGGAGTGTGTTTTTTTCTCAATCTGCCATTGGTTTGGGGCGCAGTCTCTCCCTCGCAGGAATCTGTCACTTCTCACAATCAGTATACCTGTCTCTTCCTAGCTGTTTATCTGAGACCAAAAGAAAACATAAGCGATAGGCTCGAGTCCTGAAGCATGCTTTGAATTTCAAACCTTTTCCTTGGAAATCCACACTTGTTTCCCATTTCCACTTAGAAAATGCTACTGCTATTCCGGAACATTTTGCTAGTCACACGATATGGCAATCTGCCACGATTCCATTTCCGACATGACAGTACTGCAAAACCCCCCAATGGACAGAGAGCCTTACATACACCAATGGGGAAGAAGGTGGCCGAGCCAAATAAGCCTTGAACAAAAGCACGAGTCCTTTCTGAGACCACAGAGCGTCGACAGATTGAGGAGGAAGCAAGGCTACTTTGGCTGAATCAATGGAGAACGGCAGCTGTTTCCTGGGATCTTCGCAGATATCACGACGTGCTTTTCGCGAAGAATCCCACTACTAGTGAGCCTCAATGCTGGTATATCGAATAAGAATGGTTTCGCAGTAGGGCTCATGGGATTGAACACAATTACGTTCAGCCCAAGGCATCCGCTTGGAGCGAGGTTACTGGCGGCAGAGAAGCTTGCGCGTATAAGCTATGCGGACAAAGAATTTGTGCGAAGAGGCCCGGCTGGGTCGATGAGGTCAACTCGAAGGGAGAAAATAGGAGGGGTACTTATGTTTTCATTGATTCTTTGCACACTATTTTGGAACACGCTTGAGAAAGAGCTGGTCCCAATTTCAGGACGACGGCGCCTTAAACTCTCCTTCGATACGCGAGAAACCAAAGGGTCACAAGATGAAGGAATAGAGAATACCGAGCTCGACATTTTCCCGAGCAATCATCCTCAATTAGCTTTTGTAAAAGAGGTGCTTATAAAAGTGGTGGAGACAAGCGGCCTAGAGGGCCGAGAATGGGAGGTCCATCTGGTCAATGCGCCTTGTAAGTCATAGAGTTATGGACTGTGTGAGGGAAGCTAATGCATACCTTCTCATTAGCAGAAATAGGTGCATGTATTTTCATTCGCGATGACGAGAAGTTCACCGTCTTGGTTGACAGTGGCATACTTCCTGTATGCCGAGATGAGCATGGGATGGCCATGGTATTGAGTCATGAGATCGCACATGTCCTAGCTGGTCATAAGGAGGAGAAAGAAGGGAAAGCCGTGCTATACCGATGGGCATTGAAACTATTCTTACCCTCGCAGCTCTTTCAGCTATCCAAAGATGCACCAGACACAAGAGACCAGAACCCACCGCTAAACTCACCAACAATTTCCCATTTTGTCGCGTTATATAGTTTACTTCTTTTGACTATATGGAGGAGGTTCTCCCGCCAGCTCGAATTTGAAGCCGATCACATAGGTCTGCTGATCATGCATAATGCAGGATATGATATTAGGGAGACGGCGGGGTTTCATGAAAGGCTTGCCGAAGTGGCAGAGGCTAAGGTGCAAGAAGCCTTGCAGAAAGAGCCGAATGCTATAAGGCTTCCTGACTTCATGTCGACGCATCCTGAAGTAAGAAGAAATGGATAATTCCTCGTACAAATACTGACATGGGCATACTAGGCCAAGATCTGAATACTTACTCTCAAGGAACGTACTGCGGAAATTCTCCAGACGCTTCAGAGGCCACCGAAGTTCTAGACCATCATACAGTTCAAGGTCGAGACAGCTATGTGTTCTGCTTTGTGCGAGACAATGCGACGTTCACATCAAGGAGAGACAAAGCGCCCAACAGCCTCAGCGATGAAAGGATAACAAGGGAACAATGGCGATGAAGAAGGGCATTCTTCTCGAACAATCTCAACACAATGGCCATAAATTCGCACTTCACGACGCATCTAGGAAGGCATTCATTCCAACGAAGTCTCCGCAACCAACAACCAACAACCAAGAAAACCCTTCATCAACCATGTGCTATCACAAACGCATTGTGTATACTTGTGGCCACTTCGGGTGGGCTGATGAAGTGCGCCCTTGCGACACTCAAAAGGGTTTCCTCAACGGTTCACAGAAGTCGGAGTGTGAAGTCATGTATTCACATCCTTTGCAGACCATCAGAGTCCAGGCCAATTGCAAGGACTGCGCAGCCAAGCAAAAGAAAACGGATACGACCATGTCCAGCGTAAAAGATAAACTGAGGGCACTGACCGAGAGCGTTGCGAGACTTCAGAAAACCGAAGAGAAGGAAGCGGAAGCGGAAGATGAGCCTGAGCTCGACTTGGATGCGGAAGCCGAGGCCGAGACGCTGGCCTTTCTTCATATTCCTCGTGCTGTTTGAGAAGGGGAAGGCCAGACTGTCCAGACCGAGTCTTTCGAGTTTTGATGAGGAAGGTGCCTTCTTGAGAGGATTTTCTTCCTTGCTGCTCGAATAGAATACAAAACAATAGAACAATGAATCCCCCATAAACCCGGAAAAAAGAATCCATCAAGCAAATAATCAGATTACTTCGTACATAGATGCATATATATATACACGTGATAAATAAGGTAAATGTCCGGTTTGAGATACTGCAAAGGCGGGGATAGCCATCCACCAGATCCGTTTATCGGGTCCCAAATCCCGCTACGTGCCGAATAGACCACTGAAGGCTTATCGTGATAGGCACCCTCGGCCCATCCGTTCTAGCATATCTTTGTAGGATTCTATTCCTAGCTAGCAACTTCAATCTCGCCACTAACATAGTAATCTTCGTACATCCCCCAAGAAATAACAATGAACCACAAGTCGTGGGCATTGATGGGGTCATTTCCGTATCTTTCAGCGTCTCTCATACTGCTTCTGCTTCTGCTTTTGCTGGCTTTTGGGCGTAGCGGCGCTGCCAGCCTACAGTACTACTGTACTAAACACAGGCTGGGAGACGTCCCTCTTCAGTGTTGTCCCGCCTTCCCCCTCCTGCTTAATTGGAAGACCACGAAGGAGCTCCAGCCCTGATGTCTTATCTTTCCGCCTTCAATAGTGCATGGTCTCAGCTCTGGGCGCTCAGGACCCCATGATCTCCGTGACACTATACTTACTTCTACAGCCGCTACCCGTTCCTGTGTAAGGCTGTATTGTAGTAGCCTTTTCCCGTCCTTATCCTGTCCCGTTCCCAATCTTCTTCTCAACTTTATATTTTCAAGATCTATACTATGAACAATTAGCCAAACCATGTCCCAGAAACCACTTCCGTACCCCGATGGGTTGGAGATGGCAATCGTTGATGGCATGGAAGTCAATCCGTATGCCCGCGTTTCGGACAAGTATCTTGCTTCGGATACTGGGTCAGAGAAGGGCCCGACAGATAATGTTTATGAGGAGGATATGCGCTCCCGGCTTCATCGAGACCTCAAGACGAGGCAGATTGCGATGATAGCTTTGGGTGGTGCGCTCGGAACTGGCTTGCTCATCAATACGTGAGTGGACAATCTTGCTCTATTCTTGGGAGGAAGCTGATGGCTGTAGTGGCCCTTCTCTCGCAACATCTGGTCCAGGTTCTATGTTGATCGGATATGCTATGGTAGGAGTGTTGTGTTATGCCGTAATGGCTGCTATGGTACGTCGATTCTCTGCTAAATGGTTTAGGTCTGGACTGACGAGGTTTAATAGGGCGAAATGGCTGCATGGTTACCAATACCCTCAGGTTTCACAGGTTTTGCACACCGATTCGTAGACCCCGCATTGGGCTTCGCACTGGGATGGAATTATTGGTTCAAATACATCATTACAACTCCCAACAATCTAATCGCATCAGTTCTTATTATAAAATATTGGTTTGGAAAGGCGGACTACGATGGACCGGGGGCCAATTCGGCCATATATGTCTCCGTTTTTCTGATAGCAATCGTTGCCATCAACTATTTCGGCGTGGGGATCTTTGGAGAATTCGAATTCTGGCTCTCTTCGGCCAAGGTTCTCATTATGATGGGATTGATTATCTTCACGTTTGCTTTGGCCGTAGGAGGAGGACCTGATCACACCGCGAAAGGGTTTACATATTGGAAGGACCCCGGGGCTTTTGCTCCATATAGAGCCAGTATGTACTCGTGCTAATTATTCATACCATATATTAATACGTTTATCAGGTGGAGCTGGAGGAAAATTCCTTGGATTCTGGAGTGTCATGAGCAACGCCGTCTTTTCCTACCTGGGCGCTGAACTCGTCGGCGTAACAGTAGGAGAAGCCCAGAACCCACGCAAAGCCATTCCTCGCGCTGTAAAACTAACATTCTTCCGAGTTGTCTTCTTCTACATCATCCTCATCTTCTTCCTCGGCATGAATGTTCCCTACAACAATAAACAGCTTCTTTCTGCAAACAACCAATCCGGCGAGACCGTCTCAGCTGACGCATCCCCCTTCGTCGTGGCCGCCATGGTCGCCGGTATCGACACTCTACCAGACCTCATCAATGTCTGTCTCCTAATATTCACATTCTCAGCCGCAAACTCCGACCTCTACATTGCAACACGCTCCCTTTACTCCCTCGCCGTCGAAGGCAACGCACCCCGCATCTTCGCTCAGACCAATGACCGAGGAGTACCAGTCTACGCCCTCGGCCTCAGCAGCGGTTGCTGTCTCATAGCCTTCATGTCCACCAACGTCGGCACCTTCAAAACATTCCAATATTTCGTCTCCCTCGTCACCGTCTTCGGCATCCTAACCTGGATTTCCATCCTCACCACCCACATCTACTTCGTGCGTGCACGCCACGCCCAAAACATCCCCGACACGGCCCTCGCCTACGTCTCGCCCTTTGGCATCACGGGCTCCATGTGCGCGCTCATCTTCGCCAGCCTCATCACGTTCTTCAATGGCTGGGCCGACTTTGTGCATAATCCCATGACGGGGACGAAGTTTGATTGGCGGAATTTCATCGTTAATTATATCCCCGTGCCGATTTATTTGGGCATGATTGTGGGCTATAAGCTGGTTATGAGGAGTAAGAGGTGGGGTGCTGAGGAGGCAGATCTGTTCACAGGGAAGGCGCGTATCGATGCTGAGGAGGCGGAATTTTTGGAGACGGAGGCGAGGAGGAATGGGGGAGTGGAGTCGAAGGCGCGGCGGTACTATAGGGCTACGCTGGGGAACTTCTTTTGATACTTTGGGTTGTTACGGAAAATGGGTTGGCAGCGTTGCTTTGCTTTTCGTCTTTGCTGGCGAGGAGTTGGATACTATATTACGGGAGTTTATGATACCAAGGGCTTTGTATAAAGGAATCTAATGAATCTAATGAATAGAATGAAGAATGTTAGATGATAATCAGATTATGAACTACGCTTCTAATCACCAGTGCCCATACATTCATTCATAACGTCATGCCTTGCTCCTGCTCATAGATAACAACAACACCGCTCAATTAGCCATAATCTCCTTTATCCCCATTATCATCATCACTATTTAACAAATCCCCGTCCACCCCAAGCTGTACAAACACCCCATCCCATTCAATTCCTCTCACAGCACCAGCACCAACCCTCCCCTTCATACCTACCTACCCACGTAACACCACCACCACCACCCAACCAGCAACCGCTCGCCACCAACTCCAACACCCCACATCACCTCATACCCCCCCACAAACCACCAATAGCCTATTCCTAACCCCAAAATCCAAATGAAAAACCCGCCCGCCTGCCTACCAGTCTGCCTACAGTAACATAGAAGCCACCCACCTTAGACAAGACAAGAAATAGCAAAAGTCACTCACTCGTACCGTACACTTGTTTGTATTGCATGACAGGCTGGAAGGTGGAGGTTCCCGGGACTCGACTGAACTTGTTTTGGGACCTTGGATGGACCACTTCGACGACATGAACTATACCTTGCTTGGACTTGATAGCTGAAGATAGGCGGTTATGGACCAAAGTATGTTTAGGCTTTTAGCTGAGCCTTAGATTGATGAGGGGCTTTGGTGGGGTTTTATTAGCTGTAGGTAGTAAATTGCGCACTTGCGACTATGAGTCTTGACTCTTGATGTTTGAAGCCATCAGTGGAGTGAGCTGGGCTGAGGAAAAGAATGTGCCAAAATCATGCAGGTCTTCGGACACGAGGCTTCAAGCTAATCGAGTCATTTGACTGAAATGCCACAAATACACGCCAAGTCCTCTCGAGGCTGAACTTAGTCTGAAAGCGTTCACAGTCATGCTCAGCCTAGAAACCATCCCGAGAATCGCAAAACGAGGTTTTATACAACTTTGGCCGTAACGTTAGGCCACGGTGGATGTCCGAATATTGTACACTGCCTGCCTAAACACCCTTCCATTCTTGGAGATGGAAAATTTCGTCAAACCGAACGATATCAATACATCTCATCATACACTCTCCCCAGACCCTTCAATATCCTCCAAACTATTGACCTTGATCTCCGCAATCTTCAAGATCGTAAACTTATGCTTGCTCTTGACTGTGTTAATCCGCCTGTTCCTCCGCTTCTTCTTCTCCTTGGTCCGCATCGGCTCTGCTTCCGTCCCCATGACTCTTGCCCTGCATTCAAAAACCCTCTCATCCACATACGGCGTCCCCTTCAGCGTGTAGTCCCTGGAACCCAGACTCGAGGCTCGGTTCAAGCGTAGAATGTCTCCGGGCACGACGCCCGGCATGTGGAACGGCAGCCGCACCGTATCTCCAGCAGTGACAAGGTATGGTTTGGCGTGGATGTGAGCGCTTATGTAGTGGGATGGCTGAGCGGCCAGGAGAGGAAGCATCTCTTTGACAGAGGCATCGAGAGCTATGGGCTGCGAAATTGGCGCTGGTGGAAGCGGAACCTTTGGTCGAATGGGTCGGCGGACAGGAGCGACGGTCTCTGGAGCTTCTGCAGAGGTGTTCGTGTTCGTAGCTAGGAGAGAAGCATCAAGGCTTTCGGATGGTGTGTCGACATGTTGCACAGTTGAGTTGAAGTATCGAGCGCGGTTTGGGAGGAGGAAGGTGGGAGGTAATGCCGATGTTGGTATCCTCGAGTCCAATATGGACCGTCGTATTGATCTGCTCAGCATTTTGAGGCTTTGGGGAGTTGATGCGTGTGCTCAATGCCCGACATTAAAAGAGTATCGTGATGTTGTTCTTGATCAAAGCTTAATGGAAATTTGGTACGATGGCGCTAAAGCTTCAATTGGACTAGCGTTACATTAAAAAAAATGTTGCGATAAACCTCGACCTCGTTATCTGATTTGAACCTTCCCCACCACCTCCCACCACCATAGTCGCATTATCTCGCCAGAAAATAGCCCATCATGCCTCAAAATGAGTATATGGATAGGTGGAGAAAGCTCCACGGCAGGCGTCTCGACCATGAGGAGAAGGTCCGTGGCAAAAGTTTTGTTTCTGATCAACGATACTGACAAAAAGTCCAGACTCGAAAGAAGGCAGCACGAGAAGGACACAAAGCTTCCGAAGACGCACAAAAGTTGACGGGCCTGCGCGCGAAGTTATATCAGAAGAAGAGACGTACGTTCAAATCCTGGGTGTGGAATCTGCTCTCCTGGTGGATCAGCGAGTTGAGATAGTACTTTCGACATGCTACCTACATTGTCTTTAATGAATCAATGCTGACCCTGTGTAGACCATGAGAAGATACAGATGAAGAAGCAAATCAAGGCGCACGAAGAGCGAAACGTAAAGAGTTCTGCGCCGGCCGAACCTTCGAGCACACCCCTCCCACAATATCTCCTCGATCGATCAAACCCTACCAATGCAAAAGCTCTCTCATCAGGTACGTCGAACTGAAGAGCTCGACTCTCTACCCCCAAACATCCAGTCAATATCCATACTAATGTTGGACCAGCCATCAAAAACAAGCGGTAAGCAGCTTAGATATTATTGGATTCGAAAATCGGCTTGATCAAGCAATGCTGATTTCAATACCTTGCAGTAATGAAAAAGCGGCCAAGTTTTCTGTACCTTTGCCAAAGGTCAGAGGCATTGCAGAAGAGGTTAGTTTTGTTTCATACTACTCTGCCTTATTTTATTTGTGTGAGGAGCTGTCTAAAGGGCGATCATCCGTTCGTTCTTTTGTGGTGTCTTTCGATACCCCGAAGAACCCAGCCCTTTTAGATTCCCCAAAATCTAATACGTTTTATAGGAAATGTTCAAAGTTGTGAAGACGGGCAAGAAGACGGGTAAGATTTATCTTAATAGATATGTGCCAGGATACTGATCATTATTCTAGCCAAGAAAGGATGGAAAAGAATGATCACGAAGCCTACTTTTGTGTAAGAATGCCTTTTTATTATAACCTCTTTGATGGATTTGTTGTTTTGGAGGCTCTACAAGAGTGTTCATCTTCTCTACTGTTGTTCTTCCCAAAAATACTTTACTAATTATCTGCAGTGGTCCCGATTTCACACGACGCCCAGTCAAGTAAGTCAATCCCTCGAAATAATACAACTTCGGCTCAGGAGCGCTTTCTCCGTCCTGTCATGGAGAGATCACTCACGAAACATTATCTCAACGAGCCTTCCTTTTTAGGCAGTACTGACTCGGCTTTTAACAACAGGTACGAGCGATTCATTCGACCTATGGGTCTTCGTTACAAAAAGGTATGTCATTTCGCTCACAAGGCGGGTCTTTTGCATGTCAAGAGATCCCCCTCTTTTGACCCTTAGTAAAAGCCGATACTAATCTTTTCGACAGGCGAATGTCACGCATCCAGAGCTTGGAGTGTAAGTCAGTCTGGTGTTGTCCATAACCACATACTCATCATTTCTAGTACTGTACAACTTCCAATCATTAGTGTCAAGAAGAATCCCCAAAACGTTTGTCTCCCTATCATTCGTAGGAATATCTGCTGACGATGACTTAGCCAATGTATACTCAGTTGGGTGTTCTTACTAAAGGAACGATCATTGAGGTCAACGTGAGCGAGCTGGGGCTTGTGACCGCCGGTGGAAAGGTACGTTTGATCCTACCCTCGATCCTGTTGATGGAAGATTGTTTCCAGATTTTCAAGCCAATACTAATCTATCTGTAGGTAGTTTGGGGTCGTTGGGCGCAAATCACGAATAACTGCGAGAATGACGGTTGCGTGAATTGGTTTGTACAGGTCTTTCTTCTAAGCTACGTCGCTAACCTATATCAGTGTCCTTCTGGTCTGATTTGGCCGAGTAGTTTCTACCGATCATTGCGTGGCAAGGTGTTTATGGCGTTGGTGATACAAAATGGCGACAAATCATTGAATCATAGAATACCTATCTCGAGGCTGTTTGAGATTTGCCTAGATATGAAAATCCATAAACTTCTCCCCATCGCTGTTCTCCCAGGGCAATTCTTCACTCGCTTGTATATGTAGTGCTGACAAGGACATCTCTTGGGGTGTTTTGAAGAACTACCCATAGGTAAGATGAAGTGGTGTCCCATTATGTCTACCTAGGTAGGTAGGTAGCGCTAAGTGTCACATCCACATCTACACGTACCACCCAAACCAGGCCACGACAAAAACTTACCTACCTATCCGCCCGGGGCGAATACCTACCTTAGGCAACAGTGGCCCTTTGGGATTGTCACTAATTAGAATAGAACAGCTGACGTATTTTCAAGAATGGTCGGCGTAATCCGAGTTCTAAGCACTAGGTACGCTACACTCCACCCAATTAGGCATTAGAACCTGGCTTAGTCATGTTCTATCTTTGCACAGATACAAGTACAACAATAATATATAATTTTTTCTTCTTCTTCACACATCGTGTTGAGTTTTATTCGAAAACTCGTTGCGAAATCATTTCCCAAAATGACGTTAACTCCTGTTCAAGAGCGTGTAATCGAATCCGTCTCCCCTATAAAATTCCACCAAAGCTTCACATTACCAGAGACAGATAAACACGGAGCGCTGAAAGTCACTCATGCGGTTTCTGGCATACCGCTAGGAGAAGATGCACCGACGATTTTGTTTTGTGGGGGGATGTTTGGGAGTCGATGGATGGCGGTCTTTAATGATTTCCTGGCTACGAAGATTGGTGTGAGAGTGCTCTATATTGATAGGTATACTTGAAATCTCCATTTCTTTGGATTTTGTGGTCATCTCGAGGAATTTCATCTACCTACTACCCGGTGTATGGTCTTGCACGTGATATCCCCCCTTTACACAAGCATCCCCATTCTTCTCAACGAGCTCTAAACTTTTTAACACACCCCATAGACCTGGATTCGGCGGCTCGACACCCGTCCCCCTAAACCAACGCATCTCCACGTTCCTTGAAACAGTCCCCGCACTCCTCCGCCACCTAAACATCCCCCACATCTCCCTCGCAAGCCACAGCTCCGGCACAATCTTCGCACTGAACCTCCTCGCCGCCCACCCAGACCTTCTCTCGCCCTCGCACCCCACCCTGACCCTCTTCGCGCCCTGGGTCCACCAATCGCTCACCGGCAATGCCTCTCTGACCGTCGCCGCCGTCCTGCCCAACAACCTGCTCAACCACTGGAATGCGCTCACGGGGTTCATGGTCAACACGGCTGTGCCGACTGTTGGCGCGAGCGTTGGCGTGAGCAGTGGTGCGATCTCGTCTCTGACGGGATTATTCAGGGATAACTCGCAGCCGAGACAGAAAGTGGTGGATGCTGATAGTAGGAGTTTGGAGTTCTGCGGCATGGATTCTAAGGCGACGGTGGAGCTTTTTAACTATGCGATGAAGTGCGCGTTTGCGGAGGAGACGAAGGGGGCGAATGACGAGGCGCGGCTCTGCTTGAAGAGCGTACCTGGAGACTGTTCATGGGATGCTGCGGAAAGCTTGCCGGGGCTTGTTCAGAACTTGAAGGTGGCGTGGGAACAGAGGGTTGGGGAGGGAAAGACGGCGTTGAGGTTACGCGTGGTGTTTGCAGAGGCCGATGCTATGAGTGGGGAGAAGGGGAAGTTGTATTTTGAGGGCTGTTGGGCGGCGGGGAAGGCCGGGTCGGGTATTGAGGTGCAGAGTGTAAAGGCTGCGAGGACAAATCATGACACGGTGGTGGATTGTACGAAAGAGTGGCTTAGGGAGATGATGGAGTCTGCGAAGTTGTAAGCACAGGTGAGGACTGTGACTTAATAGAAATTGGAGGGCCTTTGAAGTATTGTGTAGTTACGGAGGTCGAATTCTCCGCTGGGAATAGGAGATGCCCTCGCTCCTCAGTTTATGTTGGGTTGGATAGGATGTATTTGAAGAATTGGATTTCAATCCTGTTGGTGACGAAAATCTTTCAAACGATGGAAGGCATAAGATACTCCCAGTTAACATGTAAACAACACCTTAGAGTAGTAGCAGTGCCCGCTGAAATATGCGATTAGGAAGTACTAGCACACCTATGATGACAATTGGTATGCTACAGGAAAGTCCTGGAGATTCGAGTATTCCTACTTTGATCCCGAGAATTAGACGCCTGTCAAGAATAGAGAAACCTTGACTCTCTTTCATTCTTAAGCGGCGACTACAAAACCAACTTCCCTGCTCTAATTACAACGCCCCTCACTGCTCCCCCATAAACCTATCCAAAGCCATACAAAACACCCTCTGATCACCAAACCTCATATACCCCCTCTGAAACATCTCAATCGCCCACGGATTCAACATCTGCACCAACTCCATCAACACCGGCACTTCCCGCTCCACAAACCTCGCAATCCACCTCACCTGGAACGCGCCCAGCTCCCCACCGCGCACGCCCAGCTTCTGCCCCGACACCCCCTGGAACCCAGGCGTCAAAACAACCATGAGCAGCAGCAGAATCCCACGGTCTTGGATCTCGGGCCCGGAAAACTGCTCACACCATTCTTTCCACACACACCCTTTATCGTACGTGGCATTCCAGTCCATCTGTTCGTTCCACGGCTCCTCGCCTGCTTCGCGCCGCCACTTCGCCTCGATATCTATGAGTGCACCGTTGTCGGCTTCTATCTCGCGGCCCACCATGTACACAAAGGATGTCTGGTCCCACGCTTCTTTGAAGAGGGATAGGTGGGTTTTGTCGGGGTTGTGCTCTCCGCTGTCGGCGATCCTGGCAAGGACTGCCAGCGGTTCGTCGATGCCGAAGACTCCTGTGTCTCTGTACGGCACCCAGAAGTTGATGGAGAGTGGAGAGATTTTGACGAGTTCCTTCAGTTTCTCGCAGTAGGTTGGGAGGTGTATGTCTAAGACATATTTATACGCAGCTCTGATGTTCTGCTCAGTAGTAGGACCATCCCCAGACCCAATCTCCGTGGCGATCTGAAGGAAAATAGCGAGCTTGTGCGACGAGGTTGCAGGGTATATGGGGATGATACTGTAGAATGGAAGGAGATCCGTGATAGCCGTTCGAATGCTCGGGTGCTTTTCGAGATGGATGAATTTGGATCTGGTTTGCTCTGGCATCTTATCGAGCTTCCGTCCGATTTCGTGCAGGCGCTTTTCGACGTAGCGGACGTCGCGCTTTTCGTCAAGCCATAAGCCTCGGTAGCGTTTCGATTCCAAATCCACGATGCTGGGTTTCCGAGAGGGAGGGGGGAATTGAAATGTGTCGCCATCGCGTGTGCTCTCTTCTTGCTTTATTTGAGGATGAGGATTTGCTTGAGCGATCAGCATGGATTTGAGACGGATAAGTAGGGCAGACTCACTATTGCCACTGTTGAAGGGATATTGGTGCCTGTGGTTCATTCTTCGCAACCTCCACTTCTTGCTGAGGTCTTCGTGGGGAGCTGGGCCTCTGCGCAACTTCCATCTCTCCTGGTCGGTGGAGCGCAGTCGCCCACTTTCGTCACTATCACCAGGCATAGCGGCAGTACGGAAAGCAAGGCAAGATGTATGATTTAAAGTCAAGGTATCGTAGGTTTAGCGGAGGAAAAAATCTTCGCAGAATGAAGATATACGAGAGAGGGGTGAATTTGGTTTTGTAGGATAGTGCCATATGAGCCTTGCTCTCAATCATCCTAGGCAACACAATTAATCCATCATGATACTTCAAGATCTTGATCAAAACTTGACCTCTTAATATTCGAAAGCTCTATAGCATGCACTGGGCACGTTGTTAAAGGTTGGTTGCCAAAAGTTTATGGACACCGCCCCTTTTTAAGCGAGCAGGTTCCGTTTCGTCAACTCGCAAAAAAAGAAAGAAAAATAACCCAAAACACGTCTCCGGGGGTCCAAATTTACAAACCAACCCAACCTTAAATGCAAAAGTAAAAACAAGGACACAAAAAAGTGCAAAACGAATAGGTTTACATCCCGCTCGGGAACACTACCGAAAAACCAGACTGACTGAGTTTTACCCACGAGCTGCCGTCCGAAGAGGGGTGCTCAGGGCCGAAAGAGACTTGAATGAGGGTTAATTGTAAACAAAGGAGACAGCAAACCAGCTAGGAAACCTAGCTGGTTTGCGGAATACATCTGCTTATTTTGATTAATAAAGGGTGGTTGGTGAATGCCGAAGATATGCCTTTTCTGCTACGCGAGCGAGTGTGGGTTTGTGAACAGCATTGCACATCTGTAAAGCTTTGAGAGATCTTTGGGAGCGGGCTTGTCGGCAGACAGGAGTCTTTAGAAGAAAGTATAGATGGGATATAAAATTGCATGGGGGGACTGTAAGTTCAGGAACAGGACAGGACAGGACAGGACAGCATAACGAATCATGCATAAAATGCTTTGCAAGACTAATGATGGCGAGGGTTGAACTTTTCGATAGCACTGTCATCTAACGGACTTGAATAGAAATATGCTGGGCGAGTTCAGTGCGTTCCTTAATCTATAATAGGAAACCATGATAACTTCATCTCGTCCACATCGTGTGTCTCAGCCGCCTCTTTGTGAGCAGAAGGCACAGAATCATACCTGGGGGGCGCCTCAAGTTGATCACCTCATACCCATCTTTGAACTCGCCATGGAGTTATGTAGATGCAGGTTCTTGATAACCCTCGGGGCAAATCCGACGAAACATTTCCACAGATCAAACTATTTCTCGAAACCTTAGAGACGGACTTTGTCTTCGATCCTGACTAGTATGAAAACTTGAAAGACGTTGATCGCATGGTAAGTCCCTACTTTGAGCATATGGTTTGAGGTGGGCCATCATTAATGGCGAAAGTGTGTTTTGGTGGATGCGAGGAAATTTCTTTCTCCCCTCCGTGATACTCTGATCGCTCAAGATGCAGAAAATGGGTGTTACTGCAAAACCGGAGATTGGGTAGGATCTTTCTAGGACTCGAATTACTGGATTTGTTTGAGCGATGGTCAACAATGAAAGACGGCAAGGAAACACAAGAAGCAAAGTTTGAGTACAATGGTATCAATATCAGGATGTCTTCAAGCGAATGCAGACAATTGTCTAGGTAGTATAGTAAACTTCGTCCTCATCATTTCCACAATATCCTAGGGTCATGGTTCAGGTTTGAAGGAGGGTTTGAAAGAACCTAGGTATGGCTTGACTTAAAGAACCTCATCTTTGAGTTACATCGATCAGAATATATCAGAATATTAACAATACAAAAGATACACACAGATGATGTAAGTTGCATGCATCACCATATATAGCAGAAAAGGTAGTGTTAAATAGCATTGTGATGTTCAAAGGAAGGGAGAGACGTTGAGGTGAAGTTGTGAGTGTTTATGCCTTGTTTCCGAGGCTCGAAATTATTCCATGATCGCGGCTTCCCCACCACATCCCACCACGAGCTCTTCCACCACCACCAAACCTCTTCAACACCCCTCTCAATCATTTCAAGATGCTGTTCTTCAGGTTAGCGCATCATTGACCCCATCTTCAGCTTTGGTTGGACTTCTGCTAATTCTTCAATCTCTCAACAGCTTTTTCAAGACCTTAGTCGACCACGAAGTCACCGTTGAACTCAAGAACGATATCCAGATCAAGGGCACCTTGAAATCAGTCGACCAATACCTCAATATCAAACTCGATGACATACAGGTGGTGGAGGAACTGAAATATCCTCACTTGGTGAGTTTCCCGCCCGGGCGCAAGAGGCTCTCAGCTATGTTTATGGAATACAAGAAGGACTTTGTGGCTGATAATGGGTCGTCTAGTCTTCGGTCAAGAATGTTTTCATCAGAGGGAGCGTGGTTAGATATGTGCATCTACCAGGAGGCGCGGTAGATACGGCGTTGTTGGAAGATGGTAGGTTTCCATGTCTGCTTGCTCCATTTTCTGTCGCTTTGCTGACCTGTTATAGCTACACGGAGAGAAGCAGCGCAGCAGGCCCAGAAAACAAAATAAGATGGATAGATTGGTCATGGGGAAAGCAAAAACAATACCCAGGTTGTGTTGGAGCAGAATGGGGGACGCGAAGAGCATTGGGGGGACGGTTCGACCCCAGTATCTGTGAAGCATAAGCAAATGCTTCTTCGAGTCAGGAAACTTCTTTTGCTCCTGATGTAGTGTTTCGGGCGTATTAAGGTGGTCTATAGCATAGCATTGAGCATGGAGTTCAGGGGTTGAGCCACCCGCTCAGAGGGTCAAAAGCTTTGAGCAACGCCATGCAAACCGAATCATAGAATGGTACAATCCAAAAGGATAATATTGTTCTGACCGAGCCCCTACATGGTGAATACAAGTGCCGGTATCTTTACACATAATAATTTAAAGATGTTGATTTCAATCACCTGATTGATAATCACGCGACAACGCGTCAATGATTGATCGCGTTTCCCAAGATATTCTTCCATCTTTGCTTTACAACAACCAGCCCAAGCAAATAGTCAACCATCAGCTCAATTATCCAACCTACGAAGGAAGATATTTTATTACCGCACGAGCGTGGAGGAACTGCTCACGACCGAGGTTGCAGGTGCCCTCGGAGCCTACGACGAGCCTCTTTCCGACCTTATGGATAATTAAATACCAGGCATGTTTCGGAACCCACGAGAGAATTCCAAAACATCGATTGAGGTACCTTTGAAACCCTCGACTGGCAGACCACCGACGCCACCAAACGGTATCTCGACCCCTCACCAACTACCATCCGCAATGGCGAGTCGAAGCTCTGCGAAACCACTCACGCCACGTCCGAACTCGAAATCAAACGTGCCAATGCCGAGTCGGCCGAGCACTAAGAAAGCCGCTCCCTCGAGGACTCCAGGGAAGGGAAATAACAGCATCCTCAATTTCTTCAAGAAGGTCGATTCTCCTATGAAAGATGACTCGATTTTCCTGTCTCAGGGATCTCAAGCCAACCCGCTCCCTGCGCATCCAGCACTCGGCGCTGATATATTAGACGAGACATTGGATGATTTATATGGGGATGATGAGAATGAGAGGTTCAATGAGAAAGCAGGGCCCGTGAAGAGGCGGAAGACGTCCAACACAAGCACACTGAGCGGGGTAGATAAGAATGAAGAGGATGTATCAATGGGCAACGCTGGTATCGGATCTCCTGGAGAACTGCTCCCAGCAAAGGATGCTTGTACACCACCTCCCCCACAACCTGCTACCAAGTCCAAATCAAAGAAGCCGCGGCGAAAAGGTCCCTTCCTCTCGGACTCAGAAAGCGATTACGAAGTCGACTCCAAGACCAACAAAGCCAATCAAGCTGCTGCTCTAGGGTCTGAAAAGAGGGAGCTTCGAACTCGGGTCTCGAAACAGCCAGATTCAAACGACCTGGTGGAGACGAAGCCTATAGATCAGGAAGACATAGTGGGGAATCGACCTGTTGTGCCAGAAGTGGAGTCTGTCAAGCCACTATACAAGCGGCGAACAAAGGTGCCTGTTGCCAAAGCACAAGCAAAGTGGGAGGCTCTACAACCTATGAGCTCGAGATCCTCAAGTAGATCAAGCTCGGATCATGATTCAAAGGGGAAGAGATCTAGGCCAGTAGAATTACCGAAGGAACAGAGTCCAGTCGTGCCAGACATCCCAACTTTGAAAAAGGAGGCTACTAGTATCGATGAATGGAGCAAGTTTGATGATTTCGAAGAGTTTCCTGATGATGAATTCGCCGATGGCGAAGAGTTTGTGGAGCGGAAGTGGATGGAGGAACAAGCAAGGTTGGAGGCAGCAGAAGCTGGACAAGACGAGTTTGATGGGTTTGGCGATGACCGTCTCGACGGATTGGCTCCAGAGGAAGAAATGACGGCCTCTTGTCCGATTTGCAGTATCAGCCTTGGTGGAATTACCCCGGATGAAGCTACGAGACACGTCAACGGTTGTCTGGATGGTAATCCGATACCTTTGCCAAAGCTCGCAAAAGCCGAATCTTCAGAAGTGAAGATGATGCCACAAGGAGCCAGCAATCGCTTCGCACGAAAAGCAGCAGTTCCTAGACCAGGTCAAGCAAATCCGTTCGAAGCGGGTGTCACGGCTACATCTGCATTCTCGAAGATAATGTCAGGTCATGCAGAAGACGCCGCCTGGGCTACTGCAGCAGCAGCAGAAAATTCCTCGAGAGGGAAGCCCGCTTATCAAAGAACTTGTCCTTTTTACAAGATCATGCCCGGGTTCTTCATTTGCGTCGATGCTTTCAGATACGGTGCTGTTCAGGGTTGCAATGCATACTTTCTAAGTCATTTTCACAGTGACCACTATATTGGTTTGACAGCTTCATGGTGTCATGGCCCAATATATTGCAGCAAGGTTACGGGCAATTTGGTCAAGCAGCAATTACGAGTTGATCCTAAGTGGGTAGTGTCCTTGGATTTTGAGGAACGATCTGAAGTTCCTGACACGCAAGGAGTAGCGGTCACAATGATACCGGCAAATCATTGCCCCGGCAGTTCTCTCTTCCTATTCGAAAAAGTCATAGGGAAAGGAAACACTCCCAAGATCCAACGTGTTCTCCACTGTGGCGACTTCCGCGCCTGTCCAGTACATCTCACCCATCCACTCCTAATGCCGAACATCGTCGACTCTCTTACGAAGAAGACAAAACAGCAAAGAATCGATGTCTGCTACCTCGACACAACGTACCTCAATCCACGATATGCCTTCCCCTCGCAAGAGGAAGTCATCACAGCTTGTGCAGACATGTGTGTATCACTCAGAAAGGAACGCGCCGAGGACGGCGACGCCTGGGAGACAGCCAAACGCGAACGTGCTGGTTCCAGCATGGCGAAATTTATTGCCTCAGCACCTGCCCCAAAGCCTGAGGACGACAGTATAGCCATGTCTCTCACCTCCGAAAAGGCTCGAGGAAGACTACTGGTCGTTTGTGGAACTTACAGCATCGGTAAAGAGCGCATCTGTATGGGTATCGCCCGAGCTCTCGACTGCAAGATTTGGGCTCCACCAGGCAAGATGCGCATTTGTGCTTCGCTGGAAGATCCAGAACTGATGAGCCGCATGACGGACGATCCGAAGGAGGCGCAAATTCATATGCAGATGCTGATGGAAATTCGACCAGAGACGCTACATGAGTATTTGACTGGGTATAAGCCGCATTTTAGTCGGGTCGTGGGGTTCAGGCCCAGTGGGTGGAATTACAAGCCACCTACTTCGAGGTATGTGCCCTGTTCCCAGCCCCACATTAGGAGTTCCTAACAGCTTAAACAGATTAACTACCTCTCCAACCCTCCAAAACATCCTCTACTCCCCTTCTTGGTCCTCCCACTTTTCCCTGCACGACCTAACACCCCAACGCGGCTCCACGCGCGAAGCGTCCTGTTTCGGTGTCCCTTACTCGGAGCATAGCTCGTTCCGCGAGCTTACCATGTTTGTGTGTGCCTTGAGGATCGAGAAGATCGTGCCGACGGTTAATGTAGGCAGTGCCGCGAGTAGGAGTAAGATGAAGGTGTGGATTGAGAGGTGGCTTGCGGAGAGGAGGAAGAATGGTACGATTACGTTGGGTAGTGGGGACGGTCAGGTTAGGTGGTAGATTTTGGTGTTGTGGTATGTTGGTGGGATGATTGGTGTTAATTGGATTGGTAGTTGTCATGAGGCAGGCTGTCGATCTTGTACTCCTCTTTCAGGATTTATATAACCACTAGACAAACGTCACAGGCAATTAAATACCTAACACGCATATCCGTGAACAAAGTCTTGTGTTCTCCCCTGTATTAACTGTGACCCTGAACTTATCGCCTCATTTTGTTTCTGCTTTCCTCTTCTGTATATCTTAATCCTAGCTATTATGCTTCCTTTATTAAAGCCTAGATCCGGAATTATCAAATGCTATAGATCATATTCGAAATGGGATTCTGTTGTTATATATAGAAAGAAATGGAATTATACTTTTTCCAGTTTTATTTCCAGGTATATGCAGATGAGAAACTCTAAAGAACAAGTTGCACAAAGAACAAGTTAATTATAGCAGTTCACGCTGAATCAAGTTTATTCCGGTTTCTCATTTTCTAAAGTAAAGAAATCAACATATAGAAACCCCGAATTTTTCTTACTCGGAGGGTAATAAGCAGTATGTGGAGGAGTGGCCCACTTATAGCTCAAGCGGCATTTGCCCCGCTAAATTTGCTAGCGTTACTCCTCGTGGCGGAAAAGTAGTTCAAGCCCCGCTTATTTCCCTTTGAGGTTTAAATGATACGCTTTAAGCAGTGCACACCCTGTTTGACCAATCAAGTAGCTAGAAATAGTACTTAGATTTAGCAGATCACGGTTTATCACCGTAAATCCTCATAGTAGAAAGAGTGGGGCTAAAATACCTTGTCGGTCGCACGGAGTAACTCGACAAGGAGTTTCTACGTGACGCAACTTCCAAACAACTTCTTTAACATCCCGACAAGAACAGCCAGAGTCCTCACATTAACAAGGCTTAGCTTGGTCATATTTTCCTTGAGCGGATTCTCAGTTCTATTAAACCTCGGCCATTAGAGCCAGCGACACCTAAAACCCACCTGCCACCAGTGCTGATCGTTTCAGAGAGTCAAATATCGACAGCGATGGCATCAAACGGAGAATCGGTCAGCGCTGACCACGTCTTTGATCTTGTTGATCTTTATCAACAACTGAAAGAGGTAGACTTGATGCTTAGAAGTACCAAGTCACAGATTGGGCGAACTAAGGGGGCGCGAAAGTATGCCGAATCTATGGCGAATAACGCCCCAGAAGGATCTTTCAACCTCCTCCCTCCCTGGGCCCTGGACGTACAGCTCGAATCATTAAATGACTTCCAAAAAAGCCTAGACGGCTTCCAAAGTTCCTTACGGAGGACTGTCAACAAAGTCTCACGACCAAAGCTCAGGCCGCTACATATCCTGGACATGCCTGACGAGATACTTGTCAAAATATTCGGCCACGTGAAGGGACCGGGTTCTTTCTACTCTGAGCGCTATTTCTCCGAGTTTGACCATGGCGTTCGCGAAATCAAGAATCCGAGGCTTACATGCCGGCGATTTCATGATACCAGCTCTCACCTGCTCCTCCATTTCATCGATGTCGAACTAAACCCAGCATCTCTCTTGCGTTTTGAAGAAATATCTCGCCATCCAATTATCAGTAAAGGCATAAGAACCGTTCGGGTCTTCCCTCGTTTCTATTACTCCGCGTTGGCTAATGACATTGACAACTTCGCGAACTACAATGGGACCAAATTGGATGAGTTAACTAGCCATCTCGAGAACCAGGCTAGTTGGGAGGCTGAACAAGATGAAAAGCTCTTTGGATACGCATTCCTTGACAAGGAAACAGTAGAGAGCATCCCGAAATTGAGAACGATCGTGGATTCGTGGGCAGCTTTTGCTGATCAGCTAGGCGAGCCCAATGACACTACGTCCGGTGAATATTTGGGCAACTGGATTATGTTAACACGAGCTCATGATGAATATCGGCGGCGTTTCGCAGAGCAGGAGACTCTAAGGGAGAAAGGAGCTTTGACGACAGCAGTCAGCTCTGCATTTGCGAGAATGCCGACGGCAAATCGATTAATTATTCAGGGCACTGATGCTATGTCGGACAAGAAATGGTCAAGTAGGCCCAGTTATTCTGATATAGCAAGCGAAGAAGATGCTCTCGTGCGATACATAGTACTTCCGGTCCATTGGGAAGAAGCGAGAATATGGGATTTTGGAGGACTAGAGGTGGATATGCTGGTCAAATTGCCGCTGGCTATCCACAAAGCCGGAGTTTTACTTACCAGTATAAACATCGCAATATCACCCCCGGAAGATCTCACTATCCTAGAAATCAGCGACGAAGACGACCAAGCTCTCGCGGCTGCGACGCGGAACCTGAAGTATTTTCGATTTGACACGCATGTGAGGAAAGAGTCGGGTTACTGGCCTCCTCGAGAGGCAAGCGAGATTGAGCATTTGGGAAGATTTTTGAGCGCAGTCATCAAGTCGGATCATCTCACGGATATAGATATTGATGTATCTTTTACCTGGGATAGGCGAAGTCAACCTTGTTTGGATTTACGCACAATCACTTCTATACGAAAACGGCCGAAATTATACATCCTCTCTCTCAACGGAGCATATATCCATATCTCGGAGTTAGAGCGAATTGTAAACCAGATGAGCCAATCAATCAAACTCTTCTGGTTGAAAAATATCTATCTGGTTGGGGGGACATGGGCTGAGGCGCTTGATATATTGCGTAAACGGTCTGGTATTATCTGGTCTTTGGACAATCTGCTAGGCGCAGAATGTGAAAGACTATCAGCCGAGGAGAAGGAGACAATCTTTGGGACGTGGACGGGTACGGATATGCGCGAAAACCTAGTTTCGGCGTATGTTTCTGGAGATATCGAGCAGAATCCTTTCAGAAAGTACGAGCAAATGGATGAAGCACAGTAGGCAGATAAATAAAGTAGTTCAAATCTATTATACTTTTCAATGTATCACATCCGCGGGTTACTATATCTTTTCACTGTTTTAAACAGGATAATATTAATGCTATAAACGCGCTTCCTATCCTTGATTACAACCGATGGATAACAGCAGTTAATACTAAAAGTTTAGCGCCTTATTAGATAGCCCTCCAACTCCTGAAGTCGACTCATGCTAAAGTGTCTTAATCCCTTCGTCTTAATCCCTTCGTCTAAACCTATTCTACTTATCTCCCAAGTTAATTATCTCCTTATTTAATATCTAAAAGGCTAGCAGCCTATATGGTTTAACTTTTACTAAATCTAATAAGTCTTCTTATAGTCGGATTCTATACTTAGAATCTAATTAGAATCATAATAAAGTTATAATAAAGAGAAATGATTTGATTTATTCTCCTATAAGATATATTTCTACTTCGTATATTTATTTTGATAAGGCTGTTCTTCTATAAGCTTAGGAACAAAATTTAAGTCTAAACCTTAGTGCCTCGGCCTCGGCCCGCTGCGTTTACAGTGAGTCAGCCACGCTAATGCGACTTCTAGTTCGTAGCAGCCTTACGTATATATATACCTATCGACAACCGCTCTCATCAATCCCATCCACACTCCTTTCTCCTTATTTGACCTCTTCGAATCTGATCAGCCTGCAGACCAGACCAACGAAAGTTCTTCACGATCCGCAATGTCGGGTGTCGAAGTGCTTGCAGTGGTCGGAATCATTGCTAATATCACAGCACTTGTTGATTTCGGTCTTGAAGTATACGATCGGGCCACAGAATTTAATGATGGAGCCTCCAATATACCAAAAGCCTTTCGAAGCACAGCGGAGGTGCTGCCTCTTGTGAAAGCCACCCTGCAACAAACGGAAAAGCGCATCCAAGAAGGCGACGTGGACACCGAAAGTTGTCAAGCGTTGACTAAGGTCTTGGATGGTTGCCTGGAAGCGCTTACAGAGCTCAACACCATTTTCCAAAGTGTTCTACCAAAGAAAGATGCATCAAAGTGGACGAGAGCTCGAAAAGCGATTTCCAGTGTTCATCAAGACAAAAAGGTAGAGGTCTTGGAGAAGGCTCTGAGACGTCACATCGACGTACTCACCCTGTACTTCTCTTCGCAAGTCCCATCGATCACCCAAATCTCCCAAGCTGTCACTTCAAGCTTAGAGCGAGACAATTCGCAGAGAAAGCCACTATTTCTTGTTCGGTACCCGAAAGAAAAGGACTTTATCGGACGTGAAGATGTTATGCTCGAGATCTCCCAGCGTTTTCAGCGAAATGTTCCAAGGGTCGCCATCTGTGGTATCGGCGGCGTAGGGTAAGTGCTTCCTTCAAACACTTCTGGATCTATAAAAGGCTGACGGGTGATGAGGAAATCGCGTATCGCTATTGAGTATTGTTATCAATACAAAGATCAGCATCCGACTTCTCATATTTTCTGGGTCTACGGTGCCAGTCGCAGCAGACTAGCTGATGCGTACCATGAAATTGCAAAAGAATTGAGAATCCCGGGATTGGGTCAGCCAAATGTCGATGTCTTGACGCTAGTTTCGGACTGGCTAAGCGAAGAGTCAAATGGTCCATTTCTCATGATACTAGATAACGCTGATGATGCCGAAATATGGGAGAAGAGCGGAAGTCCTTCCGAGAAACCTCTGATCAACTATCTACCCCGTGCTGATCACGGGTCAGTCTTAATCACCACGAGAAATTCCCAACTTGGACGAACCATATCGAAACGTAAAAGTATTGAAGTAAATATTCTCAACCCCGAAGACTCCGTTACTCTCCTACAGAGCAAGATATCTGAGGACGACGAGCTGACGGAAGCACACTCCAAAGAAATCGCCGAAATCCTTGGCTGTCTCCCTCTTGCAATCACCCAAGCAGCGGCATACTTGGGTCAGATTGAAACTTCTGTCGCTGAGTATCTTGAACTCCTGAGATCTAGCAAGGCGGATTCAATCGATCTCCTAGTCCGTGGACGTTACGACGACAGCCGCGATCCAGATCTCCCGAATGCGGTCTTTCATACATGGAAGGTCTCCTTTGAGCAAATTTCTCGACAGAGCCCTCGTGCTGGAGCTATTTTTTCCACAATGGCCCTTCTCGACCGGCATGCCGTTCCACTAGACCTCTTAAGAGAAGAAGAGGAAGATGAATTGGATATCCGAGAGGCAGTCCAAAAACTCAAGTCCTTTTCTCTTATTACCGAGCAGGTCAAGAACGAAGTCTTTGGAATGCATAGAATTGTCCAATTATCAATTCAATGGCACCTGAAAAGTCAAAGAAGCTTAGAAAGTTGGCAAGAGAAAGCCTTGGATTGCGTAGTATCATATCTACCAGCCGACGATAATACCGATATATTCGAGGAATACGAGATATATCTCCCCCACGTGCATCTAGTACTTAGTTATAAGTTCACCAGCAAGGACTGCCAATGTCAGCTCGTAAAGCTCATGGAATTCCTCGGAAGTTATTATTATGCCCTATCCAATTTCGGACTCGCGATTCAAAACTATCGACAGATGATAGAGCTTCAAAAGTCCGCACTCGGTGAGGAGCATGAAGAAACAGTGAGAGGAATGTTGGACCTCGGATTTGCCCTTGCAAGTGATAGTGAGGACACCACAGAAGCCGACCAGCTTTTTGATCAAGCTCTGAGGATATCGGAGCACATGTCTGCGGATATAAAGATTACGGTCTTTACAAGATGCGCGCAAAATCTAACAAAGCATGACAACTTTGAAGAGTCTGATAACCTTTACCAACAAGCTTTGCAAACGGCGACTGATCATTATGGGCACAAAAGCATCCGTGCTGCCCAGACGATGATCGATATATCAGCGCAGTATAATTTTAACCAACGATATGAGGAAGCGGAGAAATTGCAACGACAAGCTATTGCGATTTCAAAAACTCAGGATGAAGACCCCGATGAGGGCCTTTGGCGTCTTCACAAGTATATGTCGTCTTTAGCAGAAACGCTGCATGAAGCCGGGAGTTATATCGAGGCCTTGGAACTCGAGGAGACGATTCTGTCTTTTTACCATGAGCGCCTAGGTCCAACAGCTAGGCAAACCTTGGCTTTGAGAGCTCGTGTTCTCGACGGCTTGAGAGAAACACGCCAACTGGAAAAGGCTGAAGGGTATGGAAGAGACATTCTCCGCCTGGCAGGTAACACACTTGAGCACGATGACCCACTATTTTGTGAGCTCCGAAAAGCAGTTGCAGAATGCTTTAAAGACTTGGGACTTTATGATGAGGCTGAGA
This sequence comes from Lachnellula cervina, assembly GCA_007825325.1. Lineage (NCBI taxonomy): Eukaryota > Fungi > Ascomycota > Leotiomycetes > Helotiales > Lachnaceae > Lachnellula > Lachnellula cervina. The sequence goes on along the minus strand of QGMG01000142.1, from coordinate 6,325 downwards.
CATTACGGAAAGCAAACATAGAGACTACCCAGACGAACGCCTTGAATTCAAGCCCTTGGCGTCATTATTCTTCCAAGGCAGAATTGGTAAAATTGAAGATCGAGACGGGAATGTATGAAGAAGCTCACGAGTTGTTAAACCAACTTCTGGAATCCGAAATTGTTCATGTCCCGAGATTTAAAGCAATGGTCATTTCCATATTCTCTAATTTGGCAAGGGAGATGAGCATCAATGGCCGGATGGACGGTGCAGAGGCAATATATCGAGAGAGACTTGTTTTAGCAACAGATGCCTTTGGAGCAGACCACCACGAGGTATTTGATGCAGTATCTGCCCTTGCAAATCATCTCCAGATTCAAGGCAAATTGGAAGAGGCACATACTTTTTACTGCAAATCCATCGAGATCGGGAAACCCCTAGTATTGTCTCATTCCGAATTCCCCGGCAAAGCCAAATACATGAATTTAGTTCTGAAATACAACAATCTCCTAGGAGAAGATGGAAGGGATATAGAGGCAAAGGGTTTACTAGAGGAGACAGTGGCAGTCATTAGTGATACCCTTGACGCCGAGCGTACCTCTACACCTAAGCCGTCTGAAATCTTGGGGTATACACATTACGCCATACTTCAAGACATGGAAGCTCTCGGGCTCATCCTAGGTAAGCTACAAGAGACAGAAAAGGCTAAAAGCTTGTACATGGAGGCTCTCCAGCTGAGAAAGCGAGCTGTTGCAGACTCCGCTGAGAAACGGATCAGCAACATGAAACGTATGGAGACGCTGTGCGTAATGCTGGGGGAGAAAGAAGAAAGCGAGAAGCTTCTTCGAGAAATAATTGTGATTGATACAGAGAGGCTGGGTCGGCACCATGAAGATACATTGAGCGATCTCAGTTCTCTAGCTCTTAGCTGCTGCAACGAAGAGGAGGCAGAAGCTCTCTTTCAAGAAGTCCTACATGTGAGGATGAAGAGGCTGGGACCACACCACGAGGACACCATAGAGGCCACAGTCGAGCTGGCAAATGCTTACGGTGGTCGGGATAGAGCCGAGGAAGCAGAACTTCTCCTAAGAGAAGTACTTGACGCGAGAATCAAAACGGTTGGACCTCAACACCCAAGCACTGTGACGGCGATGTTGGATCTGGCAAATGCACTCGAAGACCAGAAGAAACCGGAAGAGGCGGAAAAACTGTATAGAGAGGTGGTCAAGATTAGGACAGAGGTAGTTGGACCTACACACCACTCAACGTTAAGGATGATGTATGATTTGGGTTGCTTCTTATATGAACACGACAGATTTGAAGATGCGGCAGAAGTACATCGAGAAGTGCTGTCCGTGACGGCCGAAGTTAATGGAATGGATCATCGACGGACGATACTTGCGATGCGTGCAGTTGGACGTGATCTCAGTAAACTGCGGCAGTACGAGGACGCTGAGAGTCATCTCCGGCAGGCCCTTGCTAAGTGCAAAGATATTCTAGGGGGTGAGTGTGAGGATACTGTGGATACTTTGTTGGCACTAGGGGAAATGCTATTGGATTCGAAGAGGGTATACGAGGGAAGAGAAGTTCTGACCGAAGCTTTGCAACTGGGGCTTAAAGTGGTTGGTTCAGAGGACGACATGACCATAAGGATTCAAGAGCTGCTAGAGGAAGCCGCTAGTGATCAGGCTACTTCCTCTGACTCTCAAGCTGGATCAGCGAGACTTCAAACTGGGGCCGCCGACAGACTTGTCTCCAATGTAGCTGAAGAAGTGGCTGGGTTGAATCAGGTGCTACAGCCAGAAGAAGTCGTGACCAGTAGCAAAAGATCCAGGGACGATAGTGGGGATATGCCTCTGGTACTCAGGGGTCGGAAAAAGGTTAAAGGCGAGTTATAATAGGAGGCGGGTTTTAAGTCCAAGTCCCATATCTAAGTTCTCCGGTCTCGCATATCAAAAAGGTACTATAGGACGAAACATGTCGCTACTTCGCGCGGCCTTGGAAAAGATTAGAATTTAATTCACTTAATGCTTTTCGGATTGTGGAATCAAGTGTGCACAAAAAGTGCTGTCAAGGTAATGCACCATCCCAACCTCCGCCAAAGCAGACCAGCGTTATCCGACCTGCCATCTTGCTTGTTGATGGCCAAAGCACATGCTAGTATAATGTTTCAAGTTCTCAAGCAATGCCTTGAAAGCTGCACGGCTCCAGATTCGCGTATCCGCCGTCTTGACTTGCTTTCCGTAGATAAATAAGTCCTATTCTTTTATATACTTTTAAGCTTGCAGCTGCGCGCCGTACTAACTATTTCATTTCCTCACCTTTGGAATTTTCGACTTCTAGAAAAGCAGGATGTGAAGTGTCGGGGGCAGGAAGGAAGGAGCTATATGAATTCGATAAATCGGTCACTTTTGACTTTGTTTGACTTTCTGCATATATGTTATTAGGACGATTCCCAGCGAAAGGAATTACAGAGAAATCATGTATGAATCCTGTAACCAACTCAATCAAGTTGGGTAGAGAGACCAGGTCGGTTCGGATCACATTCACATTTCGAGAGGTCGAAAGCATAGTAGTGTTTGAGATGCACTTTTGTGGGGTTAGAGGGGAAAGTAATCCGAGTATCTGCTGTCAAGAACACACTTCCCGTCAGAAGTGAGAAGATACGTACCTGAATTAGTTCTTTGGTTAGAAAAGAGCTCCGAGTAAGCCAGAACGCGAAGCTAAAATGCTAAGTATTCTTTTACTCTAACAGTCGGTACACATAACAGCGTCTCGAGAAAATACTTCGTATATAGCTGAAACATTCTCCTCTACGGTACCCCCCGACGACTGTCGTCTTGACCACTCAGCGCCAAGCAGCGCCCAACGTGTCGGGACCTGCTTTTACTCTTTTCAAGCTTTGTGGCGCTGTATAACAGCGGATGGCTGGGTCGATCTATGCACACGTTTTCCCCTGGCGTTACCAAGTCCTGCGAGCTACAGCCTACATGTACCCTAGTTATGTCGATATCTATTTCGGTATCTTAGCATGCGTCTATTAGTTTGATGGGGATGTCTTCTGGAAGGAATATTGTTATTTGGATTCAAGATTGGATAGGGGTGAGATCGAGGGAGGAAATGGACGTATGGGAAGCGAGGATATATAAACGTGTGAGGATATTAGTGCCTTAAAGAGAGGGATTAAACACATCATTAGCGTGGATGAGAACGATTATCTCCGGATACTGTACGAGTAGGATGGATCAGATTTGAATATTTTGCTGGCAATGCGGAGTTTGTAAGTGAGTATCTGTCGACTGGATAGGTTTTCAATCGTTGCGTCCATTTAGCAGTTACTCTATAAGATCTTGAGTATCTCGTGACTCGCGGTATTGAGTATCATGTGAAAGTCAAATTCATAGTGAAAAAGCATAAATTTCAAATCGGCAGAGAAGAAACCAAGCAACTCGAGATTGATTTCCACGGAGTATCGTATCACCGCCACCGCCTCGGTTCCGTCTACTCATCTTCATCCTTGCGAATGTGGGGAGCTACTGCATTAGCGCCCGAACCCCCATCTGGGGTCCGTTCACCAGCCAGATGGAAACGTGTTCGATTCTCGGCCTCTGATTGGACGGTTTCGACGACATCACAAACTTCAAGTAGCCCGAGGTGTGATTTCAGTTTTCTTCTGTGGCGAGTAGGGAGAAGTTAGGTGGACATTTCAAGCATACGTGTCCTGGGAAAAGGGAGCTTTTAGAAGTATGTGACTGTCTGTCTTTGTAATGTTTTGGGGTGGAGCGTGGGATGATCAAATAACATGGGAGCTAAACTAAGTACCGTACTGTACCTAGATATGATTAATAGTAGCAGCCGTTCTGGCCATCGAGGAAGCTGCTATCCTATATTGAAATACTATAACTAAGTTGTCGGTCGGTCCCTTCCGCAAAGAACGAAGGAAGACAAAAGCGGATAGGAGAACTCGCGTGGGGTTGTTGAAAGAACTCTGATTTGTTCTTCACGAGACATCGCTGCTTCCGGCAAATAGCCAGCGACTAGGCAGCTGGAGTGAAGCACCTGAGAAAATAGAATAAAAGAAGAGGCAGATACAGAGGACGGGCTGAAAGCGATGAAGAATAAGTACAACAAGATGTAATCCCACATTAAATAAATAGAACAGAACGCAGAGGTCCAAAACCCCGACTATTTCTCCCAGCTTCAACCCCGGATGTTACGCAAAAGAATTGACAAAGCAAGGGGACCAAAAGGCTTAGTGGTAAGCCCGGTCTCGGCTGACATACACGCCACCCCACTTGGAGCTCTGAAACTTCCTTCCTAACCATGCCATGGATCCCGATCACTAACTCCCTAGTATGCCGCACTACCTGGACGATGCCATACTCCATAAAAATTAAATCCTCTGCTCTGGATTTCTTTTCCCATCTTACGCCCCTCGACGACTTCCCGAAAAAGAAACATACTTAACACTCCACATTTTGTCGCACCCTTAATCATCCTGCGCCAAACCAACCCGTCATATTGGGTTCCGAGTCCATGTGTTTGCCGTTACCCACTTATTAACTACTGCGGCATCCACCACTCCACATACAACCTACGGTACCTACGTTACTACCTTTTCTATCCACCTCCCTAGCGCCCTTTGCCAATTATATCATTCTTTTATCCCCCCCCAGCTTTGACTTCCATCCTTCATCTCTCGTCGCGATCACAACCTCCAACCCCCCGTCCCCGTCCCCCTCCTCCCCGACCCCATCCCCAATCACCTGGGTCGTCTCCGACTACAACAAGATGGCTGACGAACTGCACCACCACAAACACCATGCCCCGACCAATTACGGCATGGTCAGCGCTCCCCACGGCCCCGAAACTGGCGACGATCACGCTTCCTTCACCAACCAGCCAGGAACCGACAGAGATCTCGCGACCGCGATTTTCAAGTCCCTCTTGTACCCCGATGACACCTACACCACCGACGGCGTCTACTGGGCCGATTTACCCTTCTGGAAGCAGGTTGCTTTTAACAACAAAGTTGATAGTGCTGAAGCCAAGAAGGAGCTGGGTCAGATTAGAGCCATGATGAAGAAGGATCCTTTGAGCCCGGTCGCTTGGTACTTTAAGAATGCCGTGCTTCCTGGAGCTGGTCTCGGTCTCGAAGGGTAAGTTTTTTACTCTGTTCTCTGAACATGTGACTGACATGTGCAAAGATACGTCCTTTTCTCTATTGGTAATTTGACACCCCTTTTCCAAGGGGTCTGGAAGACCTGCTGGAAGACATTTGAGACATGTAATGAAACTTGGATCAATGCTGTTCAGTACCTCGAGGTTTGCGGTATCATTGTTGGCCAGATTCTTGTTGGTGCTATTGGTGATGGGTGAGTTCTCTACTCCAACTAATAAGTCAAAGCTAATATCCTCTAGTATTGGCCGTCGCTGGGGTCTCATTCAAGATGCCCTTATTATGTTTGTCGGTCTCCTCATGCTTACCGCGTCTTGGGGTACTACTTTGAACGGTTGGGTCATCTGTTACGCCTGGTCTCTCTTCTTCTACAGTATCGGTGTTGGTGGAGAATATCCCATGACTGCTACAGCCGCCATGGAAAACGCCACTGGTTCCGGCAAGGTTTCTACCAAGGAAGATCGTCTTCATCGTGGTCGCAAGGTCACTATGGCTTTCTTGATGCAGGGATGGGGTCAATTCTTCAACCAGGTCATCCTGATCATCGCCCTTTTCATCTTTCATCACGGTAGTGCGAAGCCACCGTATTCGGAAGTTGCAGCTCAATGGGTTTACCGGATTTCCTTTGCGATTCCTGCGATTGGTACCCTCTGGCTCGTCTACTACCGTTACTACAAGATGCCTCTTGCTTCGAAAGCCTTGGACGCAGCCAAGAAGAAGGCTAGCGTAACTGGATACGATGTTAAATCCTTGAAGCTAACTTTCCATCACTTCGGCGGACGTCTTATTGCAACTGCTGGCGCATGGTACTGCAACGACGTGTTCTTCTACGGCAACAAACTCTTCCAATCGCAATTCATCTCCGTCCTCTCCCCAACCCCCAAAGGCCACCCCACCGACATCATGACCGGCTGGCTCTGGAACCTCGTCAACGTCGGCGTCTCCCTGTGCGGCTACTACCTCGCCTCCTTCCTCATCGACAACAAAACCGTCGGTCGGAAACGCATGCAACAACTCGGCTTCGCCATGGACTTTGTCCTCTTCCTCGTGCCGGCTCTACACTACAACTACTACGCCGAAGCCAAAGCCCACATCCCCGCCTTCCAAGCCATGTACTTCCTCTCGTCCTTCTTCAACCAATTCGGCCCCAACTGCACCACCTTCCTC
>QGMG01000141.1:0-49472 GCA_007825325.1 Lachnellula cervina | reverse complement strand
CGTATGTTTCGGGCGATCTGCAGGCGAGCACGGAGAACAGCTGGGTGTGGGCTGGTAGCGAGACTGGGATGAATATCACGGCGAACAGTGGTGCGGTTGGACCTAGCGCTACGCTCATGAGCGGTGGCAGGGAGGAGGGGACGACGATCTTGACGGATGTAGAGGCGAGGGATTGGGGCGGGTGGGAGAGAGTCGAGTATCTGGTGGGCGTTCTGGCTAGAGAGCAGAGCGGCTATGGACATGCTTTGCCACCTAGGTATGGTGGCCCTTCTTCTGGGAGCGGCTCCATGGGTCCAGATAGAGATCAGAGGAACGAACGGATGAGCATTACAAACATCATATGAAAGAATTATTGCATCGGCGATTTGGGGACGACACACGGCCGGCGGTTACATCATGGAAGAACATTATGTATATATGCATAGGGAAGTCATTGGCGGCATGGATGATAGATACCATTGGGATGCAGCGATGGAGATGGAGACTCAGAGTATATACCACGGAGTTGGCGCTTGAAGACGGAGCATATGCTGGGCTTTCTCGGAGTGGGCTCTCTAATACTACTAAAATACACAACGCGATATAACCTGTCGTCCTTTACCTATAGCACCTAATGTTTATTCTGGCACACCGAGTAGCGACTGAGGTGAATCTCAAAGCAGAAATGGCGTTTTCTACAACCCGCCCAGACCTGGCCGGCATGCCATACATATAAGAGATTCGCTTATTCTACTATCACCTTTTCCTAAATCCCTCTACTTTCTATTCTCGTCTGGTAATAGTAAAACCAGTAACTCCTGCACACACTAACAGGTACTTACTAATAGCAAGGGAGAAGGAGAAGTAGAACTAGAGCGAGAATCAGCATATCCGTTTCCTTGTAAAGTATATTTATTTAACGCGCTGCTATGCTTACTTTCTTTTATCTCCATCTTCCTTCGCCTCACATCCAGCTTACGAAAGAATTTTGGGGGTGGGGGGACTTAGCCGCAAATTGTTTTGTTAGGGCTGGATGCGGATGGGAAATCTCGATATAGAGTTTAGCTTAGGGAGAGGGATGGGATTTCGGAGATTTTTCATTGGTTCGGGGATTTGGCGCGGCGGCGTACGACCGTACGACAGGGTAGTATGGGGCTAGCGGTGGGTGGTGGGTGGTGGGTGGCACAGTGGGCTAGGGCTAGTGTGAGGGTTAATGTAGGTTTGGGTGAGATTTGGGATTCACGTGAATGGGTGTGTGGAATGGGGGGGAGGGAGGAAGGAAGGAAGGAAGGTGGTATGGGTGAGAGGAGAGATGACTGGTACTAGTTATTATACGCTTGTGGGGGGATGGAGGAATGGGAGCTGCCTTGCGCTAGTAATGATGCGTTTGTGAAGGAAACAGAGATAGATGGGTTTGAAGATAGTATCCTAGTTTATTTTTGATATACACCAGGAAAGGGATGTGAACAGATCAGATGTTCAATCAGGCGGGTATGCTCTGATGGTTCGTAGCATCTCACTATGTATTTCCGCCCACTTCACACACCCCGGTTTCCGCAGCGTCGATGGCCAGGGCTTGAGTTCATCCCGTTCAGGTGGATACTCGGGGTTTGTACTGACGGCTATGTGTTCCAGCTCAGTCTGTGTCCAAGTCCTCAGTCTCCATTTGCGCTTCGCGGGATAGGCTTCCCCTAATGGGTATCCGACTCGGCGTGCACAAATTATAGTCAGGTTCCGCGACTCCTTGAAATGGTGGTTAGCAGCCATATCCTGCGATACCGCGCATTTTCAGGGATACTGCCGTCTTCTTGCCGGCTCTTTTCTTCGAGGTCAACGATAAAGCTGGCTCGGGCGACCATGCGGCATATGTTGTTGGTGGCGTCGTGGTATGCTTGGGAACGTAGGATGTGGAGTGCTTCGTGGCGGGTGTCTTTGTCGCGGCAGTATAGTGCGGTAGAATAAAGACCCTTTTCAATTCCAATGTCGAGATTGAAGATAGGCTCGAGTTTTGCTGAGTTTTAGGTAGATATTTGAACCACAAATCGTGAGAGTTCAACGATCTCGCTGAAATCGGAGAAATACTTATCAAAGGAACATTCTTCGGTAAAATATGTTCCCGCAAGTGAAATTTCGGCTTCTAGGGCGTGAATTCGAAGTAGTGCTGCGCCCATGGAGGTTTTGGTGTCTAGAGAAGCTAAAGAACTGTTAGAAATAGGGTTGAAAGCTTTGCACCACCGTCTGATGTCCTGAATATACCCATCACGATCTTCCAGAAGCATTGCAGGAACATGACATGGATCTATCAACTCCCCTGGGCTGTCTGCCGTATATGCGTGACCAGATTCGCTTTTGACCGAGACGATTCGAGTAAAAGTGTCTCCCACAAGACGGAAAATTCGCCGAAGGATAAGCTCCTGGTAGTTTCTTGCTTCGTCAATGCTCGAGAATGATGAGGGCATATTTTGCACTGCTAGGGTACCCTCAGGGCGTCCAAACTGATGTCTCTCGAGTTGCTTTTTGATCCCCCACATTGTTCCATGTCTTTGCATCTGTGGCTGGGGCCTTGGGCCTGCCTGGTTTGGAGTCTGCGATGGTCATCAGCCTCAATGCCGTGGACAGATCTGTAAGGAGGATATATGTATACATATAGAATCCATGTGTTCCAGCGCATGATGCATGAGGATTCAGGGACCAGCCCATCTTACTGTAGTTGTTCCAAAGCCTCAGCCTCCTAGAGAGAAGAAGTAATAGACTAGAACTAGATTGTAGGTACTTAGTAGGTAGGATGCTGATGGTGGCGTAAGCCACTCTACCTACTCGTACCTTAATTCGGGTTCTCAATAATTCATGTCATCTCATCCTCATCGTCGATAAGGCCTAAAGAGTGGTGTTGGTCTACCGGTAATCTAGACCGAAACCAACCTAGGTCCTAGGATCAAAATCTCCCTCCCACATGTGTGGTGTGGTGCTGGTGGTGCACGGTCGCTCTTGCCTCACCGCCCCGCACCCGTCCAGACCCGACCAGAGCCCCCACTTCGGCTTGCTCCTTTGAGCTTTTGATGGCTTGGCAGAAGAGTCTGTTTCATCCAATGATCATGACGTACCAGCCGCGTAGCTGATCTGACCCCGACCTGACTCGTGGGGGTCCGATGTTGTGACTAGAAAGATAAAATGGAAATGGCGAGGATGGGCACCCCAAAAAAGCAATTGTGACACTATTCAGAGCTATCAAACACACCACAGAGTTGCTTGGGATATCAATATTATCTCTCCTTTTGTTGGTGGCTCAATACCTCAACATTACAGTACCAATGGCAGAAAATGCACCACCAGCACCTAAATCTAGATCTCTGTCCCTTGTCTTGCCCAGACCAGCCAAGCCGAAAGACCCGACTATCATGGCGAACATCCCAGTCTTTCTCTCCCAATGAACTTCTTCTTCACTCCTCCTCACTCTGGGCATTCTTGGCTTTTCACTTCGTAACTTTATCTTTCTCGCCTCTTGCTCTTCCTGTTCCTCTTCCTCACAAGTATAAAAGTGCAAGCTTAGCCCACTCGGCTGGCTGATTGAAAGCGGAGCGCGCGCGCCATCTCTAGAAAAACTCTTAGCCCAGCCCACTTGGCATCTTTAAAGCTCAATCACATCACATCACCGCCCGCCTTTCCCATAAATTATTCCGAATCGCATCGCCATCTCCACCTTCTCCTCCACCACATGCGAAGTACTCCGTAGCCTACAGCCTACAATCCTTGACCGTGCGCGCGTAGTATAACCGGACCGCTGGTACCCATCTTACAGAAGGAACAAACAACCGTACATATTCTGACGGAGCGGCGACTGGGCGCACCAACAGTCTGAATGCTTCGAGCGCATCCAATACTCTTGACAGAATCCACCGACTGGGGGATCAGGAAGGGCAAGGGCACGGGTACCTGAACACAGGAAGGTGCAAAAAAAGGAAGGAAATATTGGAAAACATCCACGCACCCGCGACTTCACCACGAACCGTTGCTTCAACTTCGACCATCTTAATTGCTAGTTGCCCAATCACAAGGCATTCGTCTTCTTGGATACTTGTTCCCCTCAACGTGACTGCGTTTTGGCAGCTCTGCGAATTGCTCAGTCTCACTTGAAGCCCTGCTAGGTACTCAATCCAGCAAAAATCGCGACATCGACTCCTACCTACCTCCACAGACGATCACCGAGAACCCTATTGCGAAAACTTGGCAGGCTACACCTATGCCGATCTGAAATTCCTCGAATACAAATAGTACAACTTTTGACACAAGCTTCAAAGCCGAGTCTTAGATCGAATCGCAATCAAGATGGCGTGGGATCACCTTGCGATCAACCGGCCGCATTTGGTCTATATCATCCTCGGCGGCTTCACCTCCTTGTTCATGCTGTGTTCCTCCTTCATCAAGGAGCGACTGTATATTGGTGAAGCAACCGTAGCCACCATCTGCGGGGTCATTTTTGGGCCTCACGCCGCGAACCTGATCAATCCAAACACATGGGGCAACACGGACCAGATCACACTCGAGTTTTCCCGTATCGTGCTTGTTGTGCAATGTTTTGCCGTTGGTGTAGAATTGCCAAAGTATTATATGGAGAAGCATTGGCGTAGTGTGGTGTTCCTGTTAATTCCAGTCATGACATTTGGATGGCTGGTCACAAGTCTGTTCATCTGGTGGATGATACCTACGTTGAACTGGCTAGAGAGTTTGTGTTGCGCGGCCTGTGTTACTGCTACAGATCCTGTCCTCGCAAGTTCCGTTGTTGGTAAAGGCAAGTTCGCCAAAAGAGTGCCGAAACATTTGAGAGACGTCCTCTCTGCCGAGTCCGGCTGCAACGACGGTATGGCATTTCCATTCATCTACCTTGCTCTTTATATTATTGAGTACAGACATGAGCCCAATGCTGTCTCTCTTCATTGGTTCGCTATCACAATTCTCTATGAATGTGTTTTTGGAGCTTTTTATGGTTTCATGGTTGGCTACATCGGCAGACATGGCATCAAACTAGCAGAAAAACACGATCTCGTGGACCGGGAAAGCTTTCTCGTCTTCTACTTTGTCCTCGCCCTGTTCTGCGCTGGGTCTGGAAGTATTCTAGGTGTTGATGATTTACTCGTCGGTTTCGCTGCAGGTGTCGGATTCTCTAATGATGGATGGTTCACACAAAAGACAGAAGAATCTCACGTCTCCAACGTCATTGATCTGTTGCTCAATCTAGCATACTTTGTCTACCTTGGCACAATCATCCCCTGGGAACAATATAACAACGCCGCTATTGGTCTTACGCCATGGAGGCTGGTTGTCATCGCTCTGTTCGTCATTTTTTTCCGCCGGATCCCTATCATGATGGCACTGAAACCTTTGATACCAGACGTCAAAACATGGCGGGAGGCTTTGTTTGCGGGTCATTTCGGCCCCATCGGAGTCGGAGCTATTTTTGTTGCTATTCTTGCTAGAGGTGAACTGGAGGCAGAATCAGCTACACCTTTGGCATCGTATACCGACCCAAAGGCGAAGAACTATATCATTGTTGCGCTTATCTGGCCCATCACAACTTTCCTCGTCATATCATCGATCCTTGTCCACGGCTCATCAATTGCTGTTTTCACGCTCGGTAAGCATATCAACACACTTCACTTGACAATGTCATACACAACAGCTGGTCCGGACGGCCCGAATTGGATGAATCGACTTCCACGTATCTCGTCCACATCAAGATCGCAGGCGAAATCAGTCGCATCTGAGACTGATGGAGAACCACTGGACTTGCCCCCTGGCTCTCTTCCTCCCATTGGAATGCCAGGAAACTTCCTTCGCCGCCAGAAGGAAGAAGACAACCCGAGTCATAACGGAAGCCGCGCGTCGTCGATTATCCCGCGTCGGCGCAAGAAAAAGTGGGACGATGGTCACGGTCCTGGAGGGCCTGTCAGCGAGTCTGCGATATATCCTCAGCGTCGGAGTCAGAGTGAAAATCTAAGTGCTTCTGATACCTTAACACCCGGAGAATCTCCAGGAGAGACATACAACGACGATGACGAGAAGAATGAAGGCGAGCTTGGAGAGGTGCAGGACGACCCCGAGATGCACGAAATCTTGCACCGGCACGAGGACGATGAGAAGCGTGACCAACATCGTTCGGATGCAGAGCGACACCCGGAAGCAACGGAGGTTTACCAAGAAGGGGATGATGTGATCATTGAAAATGAAGATGGGGACGTCCTAAGTACCGAACTCAGTCCATCGAGGACCGGCCAAAAAATAAAACAAGCCAAAAGGGAGTCTTTCGGAGATAAAGATCATCCAGCACACGGGGTCAAGAACCTCCGGCAGAAACTGGGTGTATGGAGGCACAAGGACGAGGTTGGTGGAGAACACCATGAGAATTCTCAAAAGACTAAGAAGGAGCACCACAAGACACGTGGGCCGGCTCTTGCTTATCAATTCGGTAATACTGTAAGTTACCTTTATGGCATGGAAATTGATGGCTACTAATTCTTGCTTGTAGATTATCGTTGAAGATGAAGACGGGGAAGTTGTAAAGAAATATGATATTCCCGCAGGTGCAAAGCCATCGGGAGAGCCCAGTGCTACGCGGCAAGGAATTCAGCGCATGGGAACTTGGACTGGTTTCGGTAGTAAACCTTCCACTTCCAACGCTGAGTCCAGCAAGGCTGGGGCATCGTCTTCCAATACTGGGACGCCCGGTGTAGTTCGTCAAGGTATCTCAAGGATGACGACATGGACAGGCAAGAAACGAGGTGAAGACGACGGGGAAGACGACCAGGACGACGACCGGCGTATTAGATTTATGATCGGTGGTGCTGGCCGCCGTCTAACCAAAGAAGACTTCCTAAAGGAAATACAAGCTCTGGACCCGCAGGCTCGAAGTGAGATTGTTGAGAATAGCGATGCAGACCCTGCGATGAAAATTGCAGCCAAGAAAGACGCTAGCACCGATAGTCCTGGCAGCAGCAGGTTGCTTGATGCTATGAATCACCAAGCAGCTTCCGGCACCCGCAGTGCAAAAGCTCTGGGCGCAGAAATGGCACGCCAACAGGGAGCGCCGATTACGGAGGAGGAATCAAGCGACAGCGATGAAGAACGTGCCGTACGAAGAAGAGCTCCAACCAAACACAACAACCATACTTCGCCAGGCAAGCAACCGGCGTCCCCCTCGACCGATACGGGTGAAACCGCTGCAGAGCGCAGGAGAAGAGAGAAGGCTCTGAAGGGCATCGACGATGTCACTCCTGCGCAAAGAGGTAGAGCAAGACAAGCCCAGCCGGATCCAGACGACCCCGAGGTGGAGACAGCTGCGGAGAAGCGACGGAGAGAGGCTGCATTGGGAGTTGGTGATGAGGGTGCGGAAGACGACAGTGATAGTGACGATGACGATACGCCGCGTGTGCCGCCGCCTGTTGCAAAGCCACGTGGTATTCGATTTGCAGAGAGCCCTCAAAGAGGAGGGAAGAAGTAGATTATAGAGATAGGATTTAGAGTGGCCTTATTCGTTTCTTGACACTTCTGGGTTTCTTGGTATTGCCAATTGGGACAACCACACTGCATTTTACACGCAGTGAACGCATCGACGATGGTACGATATTGGGAGGGATTACATGGATGCTGTATATATACCACCGGGGGTGGGCGTACGTTGAGAATCTTCGTACGGGGAAATGGGATGCCGGGGCACTATGTATTCACATGCATGCACATACTGTTCATGTTATATACAGTACGCACTCGGTCTCTGATAATTCGATAGCCATGCATGGCATGGCATATTTGTTCCGCATCAGCGAGAAGGCGTTGGACTGGGTTTTGTATGTTACTATAGATTATACTCCTGGCTAGATTTGGGACAGTGTGAATATATCTTTCGTTCCTACCGCTTATCAGTGATGGTATTAGAGCTAAATCTAACGCTGGACTCTGTTCCCTTTGCTGGCTGGGTATCTTTTCTATAAAATATTTTTAACCTTTTATGCGAGCAAGGCGAGCAGCTTTCTACGATTAGTGCACGTGATGATTTGCTCTGGAATGTTACTACTATTGAAAGGTCTTATGATGGCCTATTTTATGCTTGGTCAAGTAGCGGACATGACTTCTTGTGCGGAATAGGTTTGTATGCTTGGGGGCTTGTTGCACGTGATACAGTTGTTCTCGAGACCATACTCCTAATATTTGCAAGCTGCCCTCTCAAGATTTCAACCGCAGATTCTGCATTTCCCCTTCGCAGCAAGCACTAAAACTTCGGATTCCATTATGCCGCTATCAATTGGGCAGGTTCTACGAGGTCGTGCAGCGTCCTACCGTATCACCAAAACCCTGAAAGCTCCGACTGTCTACCAAGCTCAGATTATGCCGTTTGAGAAACACCAGACCTCACAACCGCAACAATTGTCAGAAACACCATTGATTCGACTATTTTGAAGCAGGCCATTGCTGACCTTTTCTTCAGAGTTGTGGTCAAGCACTTTCCCGAAGACCTGGACCTCAGCAAGACCCAGTATGCACGCGAGCTTCACAACTACAGTTTCGAGAGCATTGCAAAGTCCCCTTTCATCCGCTCCATGCTCGATCTCGTTGGACATGGACGTGACGATGAGCCCTCTGCCCAGCAACGGCAACCGCAGTGCATGGTCTTCGAATGGATGGATACGGACTTGTGGCAGCTGCCGTCAGGTGCATTCCGGTCGGGGTCCCAATTACCGCGCATGATTGCACGGGCCGTACTGGAAGCTTTGGTGGTTATCGATGGCGAGGATGGGTTTCATACTGATGTGAATCCGAACAACGTGTTGTTGTCGGGGGTGGATGGCCCATTGCCAACGGTGAAGCTCGGGGATTTGGGAAATCGTTCGTGCAACAGTATCGGTGAAAGATATCATTGCTGATTTTTCCTTTTCCTAGTGATGGGTGCGGGGCCGATGTTCAATACTCGATTCCAGGTATGCAAGCAAATAAACATACATTCGCAGAGTCGGGATACATGAGGAGCGTTTTTTCATTTAATGGTTTTCAAGGGTGTTGTTATTCGTGCTCCGGAAGTATGGATAGATGCCCAACCCATAACGCCTAAAGCAGATGTGTGGAGTCTTGGTGTAACTGTATGTCCTATCTGTCTATCCTCCTGATTCCTGAATCTTGAATTGAACAAATCCTTCAGATGGCACATTGGCTAGCCGGCCGCACGATTTTCGGACCGGCTGATAAAATCGTAGAAGGTTGTGTCGAACACTGGTGTATTGCGAAGCTGATGCGTCTCGTGGGCCCGATACCAGGTCCGGATGCGTCCAAGACCGAGATTGTGGATGAATTCGCTCTCGCGGAGTATTTTGAGAAGGAGACATTCGTTCATCCTGAGACGGGACTCGAACAGCCGTTTATCAGGGTTGGAACCATCAGGCAGGAATTGGAGAAGGTAGAGGGGCCGATTGATCCAGACTGTATTACATTTATAGAGAGCCTTTTGGTTGCTGAGCCGGCGAAGAGACCAAGTGCGAAGGAGGCATTGAAACATCCTTGGCTACGGGGGACGTGTGATGATGGTTCGGATTGGTCGGTTGATTGATTGAAGGGGGTTCTGAAGATATGGGGTTTGTCTGATGCTTGCTTTGGGGGGTAGAGATAGAGAGAAAACATGTTTTTAGTAGCGCGCGCTGTTTAACGTTACTCAACCCTCAAGTCAATCAAGTAGAATGGAGTAGCTTATATATTGAATTAAGCAAAAAATTGGTTCAAATACCCTTGGCTACTGCTGGTTCTCTTTACTCCTCTCTTGATCACCCTGTCAAGTGTAACTTGGAACTAAGAGGTC
Source organism: Lachnellula cervina (assembly GCA_007825325.1). NCBI lineage: Eukaryota > Fungi > Ascomycota > Leotiomycetes > Helotiales > Lachnaceae > Lachnellula > Lachnellula cervina. Next base: position 39,655 of record QGMG01000141.1, on the reverse strand, counting down.
TTGGGTAGGTTGTTTCACACTCTTGTAACTTCTTTTGGACAGGTTTATCATAGCATACTGAAAAGGCGGCGGCGCCTGATATGATAAATTAAGGAGCTTGAGACGTGACCGCCTTTTGTTTTTTTCTCTATAGTTAAATATAACCTCAATTTTAGCTTATTTTTCCACCTTTTATCTTTTATGTATTTGTTTAACGAGTCTCGCTTAGGCCTTACAAGCAAGTTAATACCTAGCGTAGATGAATAAGTCTGTGATGTGCCTGAAACCTTTAGGTTTTAGGTTTTAGGATCACGAATGAAAAATGCTGGGTGGAAAAATTACGACTGTTCAAAAAATCGTGACCTCTGCGATCTGATTGGCTCTATATTATCATGTGATTTCCCGTCGACCTCTGATTGGCTAGAGCGTTGCGCTCTGTTTTGCGCTCTGTTTTGCGCCTGTTAGCCTGAGGCCGCCACTTCCTCCGTATGCTCTGTTTTGCGCTCTGCAGTTATGCGAAGTGCAACAAAGCTTGGCGCTGGCCTAATCGGGAAGTCCCGTGACTGCTGGGGGGGGGGTCTGGGGGGGAACGCCCCCAGTCGTAAAAGCAAAGTACTTCGTATAGGGTTTCAGGTTAGGTAGGTGCTTGCACCTCCTACGTTTACTATATGTGAATAAGGGGAGTGGATCTCGTGATCTACACACGTGATATTACTAGCCTTTAACATTTATAATATTAGTATTTCTGCGATGGAGATTTGTTTGGTATTTTCTAGGCTCTTTTCCAGAGTGCCGTCTTATTAGAACATCTAAGGATTATTATTAGACCTGATCTGGATTAGAGTTCCAATCTATGAGGAATACTTCTTCGCTGAGAATTAAAGAGTGCACCGCTTTCAGTTACCTTGAGCCCTCTCTTGATAACAGCTAGCTCTGACTGCTCTACGAAGAGGATCTCTCTGTTCTTGCCAACATCCATTATTAGCCGGTTGGCCAAGCTAATCCAGTCGTTTGGGATGAAAAATTGTCTAACTGGAATTTCGGGCGTTGTGCTGATCTCGATCGAACACACCTAGTAAGAGGCATCAAGGAAGATAAGTCTGTCCAAATAGACTCTAATGATGATCTACACAGCGGGAGAGAGTCTCCCGAGAGAGCATGCCGGGGAAGCGCTCTGGGATTTCAAGTCGAATTCATTGAAGTTCCAAATATGTAAAGCGGATAGAGAGCCTTGATCTGTAATAGTGTCTGCGACAACAGTTCCAAAGAACCTATGGTTGTTGAGGGGCACAATATAATCCATGGAATTGAAAGGTGCGCAGCGAGGTGGTAATTTCATAGTGTTAAGACATTCAAGCGATGGCTAGTGGCGTAGCTCGACCTCCTGTTCTTTATAGAGGATCACAACCTTAATGTCAACTGGATGAGATATCCATCGAACGTTCTTGCTGCCTTCTATACGAGCCCTATAGGCATTCACAATTCCCGAATTCAAAGGCTAAAGAGTATCGAATTCCTCGGTCGAGACTAGCACACGCGAATGCCTACCAGACCCTAGATCCGAGTAATAGTTAAACCAAATTGTTTGCTGATGAGCAGCGGGTCGGCGATTTTCTATTAGCGGTGATTCAAGCGCGTTATCTTTCTGCTTGTTACTCTGCTTGAGAGATCACTGCAAGATAAGATCCGACTTTGTTCATCAATGTGTAAGTGTGTTATGGCGCAACTATAGGTTTGCACGAAAAGTTGCTGAGTTTGGGGCTCTCCCACACCAGAAATGTCGTAAACGTGAATCGATCCGTCTTCTTTGCCACAAAAAACTAGAGATGCTATCGCAAGCCTAGAGCAAGTTATGGTTGTGATACTGACGGTATCTCGTGCATGATAGTCAATTTCCTGAGGGTCACTCGAAATAGACACAGTATCGCTGTTTTCATCATCCACGTCCTGGCGCATAAGCACTGTTGGCTGCCACACACGGCATTGGAAAGCTCTTACATCAACGAGCCCCAAAACATTAGCCGTGAATACTAGAGATTTTGCTATGATCGAAGTGTTATCAAATGAGATCATGCGTAGGAAACGTAGCGTCTCGAAATCATACAAGACAATGTTGCCCGAGGTATCCCCTCCCGCCAAAGTACGCCCCTCTTGTCTCTAGGTCCTAATAAGTAAGTTGGTTCTTCTTGGAAGCAATAACTAGGGCGTTATCATCCTCGATAAATACAAGAGTAATAGTGAAGGAACTTAGAGGAATCCGAAGAATCTCCGTCCTAACAATAGATAAGACGGTGATCTCTATATTTACACACAAAAAGGGGCCTCGCTTAAGCCCTTTCGTACAACTCGACAGAACCTACGAGCAAAATAAATATAAAAATAAATCTGTACTCAGAAGAGTCATACGAGGGATTTGAACCCACAACATAGATCAATTTTAGACAACGCTCCAGCCATTGCAGGTGTCATGACCTCATAACCATCCGCTAGAACCTGCTAGGTTCTACCGTCTGCTTATGCACGCACCCTACAACGACTTTCACATCGTTGATTCCCCGATACCCAAATTCAATTCTATTCATCATACATGTGATTCAATTATTACACTTTGGCATACACACTTGACGCTGTCCCTCAGCCCGGCGGCCAATAGCAAGTGCTTTCGCGCGCGTCATGCAATAATTTTCACACAGTATAATATTCCCCAGCTATGGTAGCTGATATGCTTGTAACACGTTCGCGTGTGTCGTACCATAGCTTTCGGTTATATTCCCCCCGGTTTCCCTAAGTGTAACAAAAGGCGGTTATAGATTCAATCCAGCCATGAATGTTTGTTGCACTCCTATTTGCTTATTTGCATTGATATAGGCGCTCTTACATATCGGCTTTAAAAAAGCTTCTATTTATCCGGCCCGGGAAACAACTTGTATATTGACAGCCCCAACGAAGGAGTTATGATTTACTTAAGGCCTCGAAAGTAGTGGGTGCCTGAGTAAAATTACATTCTATAGCTAGCTAAATAGAAATGCAGGAAATGCTCTTTCCTTGTCTTTGGACGAGCAGGAACATAAGACTCTAGGCTCTCAGGTCGAGAAAAAGGGGCGGAATAAGGTTGCATTATTTTTAGGTGCGCACGCAAAGTTCTTAGTATTTCTTAGTAAATAGGGATCTCCATCGCTACCTTTTTCTGAAAGCCAGGCTGGTTTGTCACGTGTACGTGATAATGGGGGCCTTAGCGCCACCCTAGTACATCTCTATTTAGACGCAAGGGCATTATTCTAGACAATCCATCCTATTTTCCCCCAACCCGCAGTCTTCCTAACAGGGTTACATAGTATGTTTCGCCTAAACTTTTGTTAAAGACCGATAGCAGGTGGACCAAGAACTCCCCAACACTACCGGCGGTAGTATTTTGCTTAGGTGAGCACACTCAGCAAAGGAAGTATAGCGTATCTAATAGATTGGACAGTGGGTTTAGGGTCAGTGGACAAGGTAAGGGCTATTCTCATTCAAATTCTTCTATTTGACCAGGAATACGGAGTACCCCGGAAGGAAGTAAGGGGTGAGCCTGGCATACTATATCATACTGCTAGTGGGACAGGATTACTTCATGTATTAACCATTCTCGGGCCACGGAGTCCGGAGCGCGAATTCAGTTCACCTGAGCGATGTACAACATTCAACCAAGCATCTCTAATTCTTTTGTTTACTTGGGTTACGTCATGACAGGGCGCGCTTCCTCAGCTATCCAAAACTCACATGTCATTCCTTTCTTTGGTTTATAGTACATTCATACGCAGTTCTCTTTTGGTTGTGCTGCCCCAAAGTTTTACAACATCAGCCATACTGCATAATGCATAAGATTGACGCCATTATTCCTTGCTCTCGCCATCGTCCTTATGCTCATCGACCTGCCCAACGCGTGCTTCTTGATCGATCGCAGTAAGGTATTCGTCAGAGGATGGCTCGGAGCCACTGCCATTACACGACTCGAGATCGGGTGTGTATCGAGTTATATCAGGACTTCTGTCAATCGTGGGCTCGGATCCGGATTTATCGCTGAAGAAAGAGTCAGGGCCATTGCCAGTCGTTGGTAGAGAGTCGGGGGAGGAAGATGCAAGGCCATTATCGCCCGTTGACTTGGTATCAATCTCATCTGCCAGTTCTTCCAAATCATCCTCGGAATCCAAATCCGAGTCCGATTCGTCGTCTGAGTCGGGCTCGTCGGGTGTAATAGCAGAAGCGGGAACCAAGCGGTTAGCTTCAAGTCTTCCAAGGGACTCGACGCACAGCTCTTTTTGCAGTGCTTCAAGATTAAGATCCTCGGCGTCGGAGTCGTAGAGACATTCGGCTTCTGGCAGGTGAATGGTCGAGTGATCAAAAGCAGACTGCGAAAGAAAAAGTTAGCATGTGCGTGGCGAAGGGCCCTGCGAGAACCAACCTGGACGTTGAGTTCGTAGCCTTTCTCAGTCTCGACAACCTCTTGCTTCCAAAAGGCATCGACGTCAAAATCATCAGAGTTCTCCATCTGAGCAGCGGCGGCCATCAGTTCCACCAGTCTCCTGCCAGACTTTCTCTTCCAATTCCCTTTGCCATTCCATACATTTGCCTTTTCTTTGCACTGGCGTACCCAACAGGCTTCGAGGACAGGGCGGTCAATGTAAGGATTGAGGTTGGTTTTCTTGAGTTTCTGTATGTACCCTTGTATCGAAGTCGACCAGTGATGTCTTCCAAGCAGCCGTTGATTGCGGGGAAGGTCAGTTTGGCGCGAGCATAGCCAGGTAGATTCGTTACATGCTTTTCATGCAATTCCCTGAGGCCGTCAAACTTCTTGCGCTTCTTCTGCTTGCTAGGAGCCATTATGATATCAGCCGACAAGCCACTCGAGTACGTGAGTGCAGAGCTGACGATTTTGTTGAGGGTTCAGAACATGCGTCAAGAAGAAATTAGAAATTTCGAATTGGAGGTTTGACTATGTTGTGTGGGTGAGCGAAAAATGTGATCTCAACAGAAAACAAACGTCAAGTGAATAGTTTAAACAAACAACCAACAACCTGTTTTATTCTATTAGCAGGTATGGGCTCACAGGTGGGTTTGAACAGGCTGATAATACAGCACGCACAATTTAGAGATAGCAAACTCTAATATGAATTAGATGTAATGTTATAAAAAATATAACTCTCCGTACGTGTGTCCTTCAATTACTGTCCGAGATTCAGTCTCATACTTTTTATATATACCGTTTGTCAAATCCTATCATTGCTCCGCAAACCCTACGTGCTCTGACTATAAGCATGGTTCCAGTCATTAAACTACGAATTCATGCCGCAGTGTGGTCGCGCTCTTTTGACAGCCCCGTCCTGTCAGCTTCAGTGAGCCTTGGCGGTCCCTCGCCTTCAGCGAACGGCGCGTACTTGTCGATCAGATAGTACATATCATCGTATGCTCTGTAATGCGTGTTAGCTAAAGGCACTAGTGCCTATAGAAGGTTGTGTCAGAATAGCGTGGATAAGAGCTTACGTCTGCCTGACAGCTGTTCCCTGGTCTAGATGGTTGACCGAATATATGGTGTTGAAATAGATGCAGTACATGCGGTTTCTATCGTCCCACTCGTCTTTTGGCTCACTTGGGCCATAGTGCTTCAAATACGTTCTTGTGTACACTTTATTGTGTATTTTGTTGTAATGACATCTCCAGTCTCCAATCTCGAATTCGTTATGAGCATAGCAGGTTCCCGAATCATAGATATAGATGTTCCCTGTCTCATAGCAAGTCCCAGTGTTACCTTCCCAGAGATCGCCATGGATCAAACTGGGCTTGATGCTGCGGCCATCTCTTTCGAGGTTACCAATCAGTTTTGGAATGACGTGGGAGAATATCCTCTTTTCCAAGATGTCCAGCTCTTTCCAGAACCCATTCGTCTCAATGTCGAGATCAACGACATGCCGAAGCATCTTAGTGAAGAGGTTTGTCCACTTATCTTCCCACCCGCCGGTCTTTTGAGGGATCTGACCTTGGCATGTTGTGATGTGGAAGCCAAACTTGCCAGTGGGCGAGACGCTCTTTTCGTGGAGGGCAGCTAATTTGGAGCAAAGTTGATTCGGATCGGGAACTCGATCACTCATATCGATGTACTGCTGTAGAAAGAAGTGTGTCTCTGGACTCCCAGTGCCATACGAACCCCACGCATGTGGCTTGGGAACGAAGCCTGGCATCGTCTTGTAAATTTCAGACATGCCGTTGAACTCGCCCTCCATCATAATACGTCCTTTCTCTCCAGCTGCGCACTTCAAAAAATATCGTGTTTTGGTCCCGTCGGCCAAGCCGACATTGAGGCGAGCTGTGACTGTCCAGGCGGAAGTGCCGGAACGATTCGCTGACAAGACCTTTGAGCCGCGAGGTAGTTCTGCGATAACATTCTGGTCTAGGGGAAAGTCTCCATCAACAACAAGAGCTTCTGACGCACCACGATCAAGGAGCGTATGAATGGAACGAGGAACGTTGTCTAGATGTTCGAGTTTCTGGGAGGGTTTTGATGTCAGAGGAGTTGTGATGGTATTTTCCAAAACAAAGTCTCCGCCACCAACAAGAGCGTTGGATGAAGTGTGGTCAACGATCGGAGTTGGTTGGGGCGGGCCTTCTGACAGCTGCAGCTGTCCAAATGAATCAATTTGAGCCATATTATTCGAGTGCTTGAAGATGTGGGCAAGGTTCAGCAGCAAACGAGGTGGCAGCGGCCTTTATCAAGGGACGAGTACAGATCAAGGTCTTGTATTCTAATAAGATAAGCGAAGAGAGGGAAGAGGTTCTGAGGAAACAGTCACTTATATATATATACGGTTTGTGGAACACCTGCGCTCTACCCTATTGGGCCATACTGAGGTTCGGATGATAGCATGATAGTAATTCGTACATAAGGCTGTGTCTGCGGTATTAAATCGCCCACAAGAAAGCTACAGTACGCTCTGCAGAACTTACTCCTGCTCCTACTACGGTAGTAAGCGCTATTCGGATGATGATAGCGATGTGTGAATCGGCCAATAACCTGTCCTGACTCCTGAAGGCCACAGGCAGCTCCTACGAGTGTGCAGCTGTGTGCGTCGTCGGGCGTAAAGTCACTGCCAATCAGTTTACAGTAAGTCCGCTAATAGAGCCGCAAATAGAGCGTTAACCTGCTGCGGCGCGTAAATGCGGACACCCCGCACCCTAACCTAGAAGTAGACTGGCTGGGCAACAAGCCTGGGGGAAAATTGGAGGCCCGACCCGACAACTCCTCAGTCGCTTTTACGGAGCATCAAGTGTCTGCGTTTACGAATATCGCGTGCGGCACTTGGGCCAATGGCTCACTCTCCTGCGCACGTTTCCTTGGATTCCTTGAATGTATCACAGTGGCGGACTACGCGCCTGCTTATCTGACGCACAGAAATGCACTGTAACCCTACTTTGTGGGCGGGGTCAGCGGCGTGTCGGGTGGTGAGGCTGGCCATTTCACGTCAAGACACATGTTGTCCATGAAAACTTTTGGCGCATGTTCTGTTCAAGGTAAAATCTGTCACAGATGTAATTTACCATTGTGATTGAAGTCTTGGGTCATCCTTCCCCTGTCAAACCCTGGAAAATGGTTCTTATGCTCTAAAGCCTATACGCTAGAAGATCCGCTGATGATTGAAAGCTCAAAAAGTTCTATTCGAGTAGGCAGCACAAGGCGGAGAGTCGTGAAACCGTTTCGAAGATACCAAAATCCCCCGAACGAAAACCTTCGGATGCAAGTACTGGATCTACCTTCGATATTTGGCATAAGAAGAGAGCTCTCGCGCCGAATGACGCTACAAACACAGACCTTACTTCGTCTCAATTGAGCCCGACCTCGCGCTCCCGCGCACCTAGTCCCTCCCCAGATTATAATGCAAGTACACTTGGTCTCCATGTCGTCCATGAGCCAGGATTGCCCGCTCCACTGGACATCATTTTCGTACACGGTTTGGGAGGTGATAGCCGGCAGACTTGGTCAAAGAATAAAGATACCAACCTCTTCTGGCCAGGTTTATGGCTGCCACTCGAGCCCGATGTAGGCAAAGCACGGATTCTGAGCTTCGGATACAATGCCAGCTTTCGCGCTGGGGCGCCAAAAAGTCTTTCCAATATCACAGATTTCTCGAAGGAGTTGCTATATGAGATGGCCTATGGAAGAAACAAAGATGGCGAGGATCTTGGTATCGGGAAGGTCCCAATCATCTTCGTTGTTCATTCCATGGGTGGTCTGGTAGTTAAGAAAGCGTATATTCTCGGTCAAAACGACGAGGAGTATCAAAGAATGACTAGCATGATCTCAGCAGTCGTATTTCTTGCCACACCTCATCGCGGGACCAACCTGGCTGAGGTTCTCAACAGAGTTCTCCGTGTCTCGTTCCAATCTCCGCGAGAATTTATTACTGATTTGAATAAGAGCTCTTCGTCTTTGGAGGGGATTAACGAAGAATTTCGTCATATTGCGCCAAAGCTATCGATTTTCTCATTTTACGAAACCCTCACCACACCTGTCGGGCCCAAGAGGATGATGGTTCTAGAAAAGGACTCCTCTATTTTAGGGTATCCAAAAGAGGTATCAAGAGCGCTGAATGCCGATCACCATGATGTCTGCAAGTACTCAAGTCTACAAGACCCAAATTATTTAAGCGTCCGCAACGCTTTGAAGACTCTTGTCGGAAGATATCATGGCAAGGGTATTCAGGTGATGGGCACTCAGATGCTGGATGAGGTCAAAGGTATCGAGATTGTCCTCGGGACGACGTCCTCGTCTGCGGAGGATGATTTCATCACTTTCCGTCGATGGTGGCTGGCAGGAACCTGTGACTGGCTGCTTGAAGAACCAGCTACTCAAGAATGGTTTGAATACTCGCAAGACTCTCAACTCCTTTGGTTTAGCGGACCTCCCGCCAGTGGCAAGTCCATCATGTCCACCCATATCATTGACCATCTCAAGCAGGCTGGAATCGACTGCCAGTATTTCTTTTTCAAATTTGGAGACCCAACAAAACGCTCATTAAGCGGCTGTCTAAGGTCGCTAGCTTATCAGATTGCCAGAGACATTCCAGACTTTCGGCGTATACTAATTGACCTTTCGGCGCAGGGGCTGAGACTCGAGAAAGCCGACTCGATATTAATTTGGCAGAAAATTTTCGAATCTAGCCTTTTCGAATTAGAGCTTGAGCAACCACTCTTCTGGGTTGTAGACGGCCTGGATGAGTCTGAATCACCCAAAGCATTATTGGAGATATTTCAAAACCTACGGTTTTCGAAAACGCCTATACATTTGATGATGTTCAGCCGTAGAACGGAACCTTTGCAGCTTGCATTTGATCGATTATCTACTACGATGAAAGTTAGAGCTATCGAGAACGACGGGCGCGGCCACACCTCCTGCGACATTCACGTACTAGTGGAAAAAGAAATCAAGCACTTGCGCGGCAGCGACAAGCTGAAACAGCAAGTCACTGACAATATTATGAGTCGTGCTTCAAGCAACTTTCTGTGGGTTCGCTTGGTACTTGAGGAAATACTAGCCTGCCACACCGAAGCTGCCATCCAGGAAACTTTGGACGAGATCCCGGATGATATGATGGAGCTTTATAAGCGTATGGAAACTGCTATACTGAGCAAACGCGGAAAGTCTAATCAGACGCTTGCAAAGACGCTGCTCCAATGGACAATTTGTGCCCGCCAGTCTCTGACTTTAACTGAACTTTCTCAAGCCTTGAGACCTGAGTTCCCGGAGTTCATAGACCTCAAAAGGACGATCCAAGATGTATGCGGGCAATTTGTGATGGTAGACCAGACCTCCCACGTAGCGATGGTACATCAGACTGCTCGCGATTACCTCACACAGATGTCAGAGAGTGTAATTGCCATTGACACCAAGCAAGCCCATGTTCTCTTGTTCCAGAAGACTATATCGGTATTAGTAGACCCAAGATTACGAGCTATACTCAGCCAAAATCGAAGTGCGCTTAGAGATACAGATCCATTCATTTTCTATGCTGCCACGTCTTGGATGTACCATCTACGACATGCTGGCACGACATCTGATGAAACTTTGGACGCGCTCATGGCTATGTTCAAAGGACCAGTGGTGCTCAGCTGGATTCACTCACTGGCCCTGGTTGGTCGCCTTGAGGTGCTAGTCAGAGCAGCAAAGGTACTCACCACGTTCATTCAAACGACACGCAGATTAAATTCTACGAAGAATCCACTACTTCATCGTCTCTCTGATCTGGAGCAACTGGATATGTGGATCGTTGATCTGATCAAGATTGTTGCGAAGTTCAGCAGGCACTTGATCTCAGAACCCACTTGTATCTATAAGCTTATTCCTCCTTTCTGTCCCTCGAACTCGGCACTATATCAACAATTTTACAAACCAGAGGTGGCTGAAGTCGCTGTTTCCGGCATCTCAAATCATGCTTGGAATGACAATTTGGCCCGGATTAACTTACCTCACGAGGATCGCGCTTGGCAAATTTGTTGTGCAGGAGAGCTCATCGCGGTTCTAGGGGCCGCGGGCTCTATATATCTATGGAATGCTTCGAATTTTGTGGAAGTGCAAACCTTGCGTCACCACGAACCCGTTACAGCGATGTGTTTCAACTCAAAGGGGTCCAAATTAGTCACATACGGTCTAAGAAGTACCAAGCTCTGGTCTACCCCATCCGGTCTTCTATTGGCTTGCACCCAGAATCCAGCTGACAGCAAAGCCATGGCAATTACTTTTGGGCACAATGACACCAAAATATTCGCCGCAGGGGATGACAAGCGTATACGCGTGATCGGCACTGATGACTTCAATTCAGGCTGGCATTCGCTGGACTCGGCTCTATTGAAGGAGGACCCCTATATCGAAAGTACAGTCGTCAACTCCCCGATGTGGATGGCTTTCAACGGAGATACGACACAGGTTGGAGTGTGCTACAGAGGATTTCCTCTCTCAGTCTGGTCACTCAATGAAAACCGGTGCATTGGCAGATGCAAACGCGTCAAAGAATCCCGATATGACGGAGGCCACGCGTCCACCAGCTGGTTTGCCGTGGACCGCTTTACGTGGAACCCGATCTCCGGACATGTCATCGGTATTTACAAGGATGGCTGCATCTTCAAGTGGCATCCAATAACTGATGAAAACCAAGAGGTTCAATCTCAGGCCGATGAGGTTGCTGCTAGTTCTGATGGCAAGCTTTTTACAACAAGCAACAGTAACGGGACCGTCAAGGTGTGGAACTTTGCATATTTCAGTGTCATCTACCAACTGTCATCTGCAGATCTTGTCACTGGTTTAGCCTTCAGTCCTGATTCTCGTCGCTTCTACGACTTGAGAGGATGCTCGGTTAACGCATGGGAGTCCAACAGTCTTGTTCGTTTCTCGGAAGGAGAAGAAGCTTTCAGCGACGCCGCCAGCGAAGACCAGTCGCCACACTCTCTATCCCAGGTCTCAGAAGCAAGTCTTTCGGAATATGAAGCCGTTTCTGTTGTTTCTGTAGCACCAAACAAGTCCACATACTGCGTAGGGAATGAAGAAGGTTCAGCTCTTCTGTTTGACACGAGGAGCCAAACTTCAGTCGAGCTGGCAAGATTTTCTAACTTCCTTAGTGTGGTTCATGTATCCTGGAGCCATGATGGGAAATATGTTGCTGTTGCGGATTTAGGTGGTGACATTGCTGTTAGAGCAATCAACCAGAAAGACTCCAAGATGGGCATTGGGGTTAAGTCCATGCCCACTCCTAAAGTCAATCTCAAAGGACGAAGTATTCATCAAATGATGTTTAATCACGATGCAAGCCTGCTATTGGTGCTAAGCAACGACTGCCTACAGATGTGGGCAATGGAGGAACAAAAGATAAAGAATTTTGCAGGAATTGAGAATGGTAGTAGTAGAAAATGGCTTCAACATCCGACGCAGAAAGCATACTTTCTTGGATTCGGAACAGATAATGTGTGCGCTTACAAGTGGGATACGCTGGAAGAACAGACTATGTGGATGTATCGAGAAGATCAACTTGGAACGACGAGGCACAACAGCGAAGCAAACTACACTCCCAGCAAAGACTCTACTCTCGATTCCCAACACTCATCTCTAAGCTCCGACGACGATCAAGGCCAGGTCGCAAGAGTCAGCAATGCTACTCATACCCAGGACGGCAGACACACCCTTGTACAGATCAAGAGCACATCTTCTCAAGGTCGTATCACCAAAAGAATTCTTATCTTCGAGCAATCTGCATTTGATGATGCAGCAGGCGGTGCAGCATTATACACCTTCATTGCCCCACATATAGGCGCAATGATTGAGGTGCCGCTAGGTATTCTATCCGGCTCGAGGCTGGTCTTCTTAGATCAAGATCTCTGGGTGTGTACATACAGGCCAGGATTAGCCCATGTCGCCGAAGGATTGAAACGACACTTCTTCATACCTCGTGATTGGACAAGCAGCGACAGTCTGGAAAACTGTGTAATGATGGACGATGGTACGATCTTGTGTCCGAGAGAGGATGAGGTTGCGGTAGTAAGAAGCAGATTGAATGCCGAGGGCTTCTGATTCTTATTGCTTAGACTATGTTTGAGATAGTTAGCCTGTAGCACATGCTCTATTATGGAGTTCGGGACATGCATGTGTAATGTTATCAGTCAATTAGATGGTTCCAATAAGATTGGGTTTACTGTATAGGAGTTTTTTTTTGGAATTAATATACCACACAATCAATATACTACACAAAATATTTAATACTTCACCTTTTGCTTATATATTACCGTACATCGTGATGTAGATTTATCGAGTTCCGACCCTTCTGAGGAGTCACATTGACTAAGTAAGTATTGAATCATTTAGAGTCGAGATTTCGATCGAGATGGGCGCCTAGCTAACCAACCAGACGGGTTGAATTCGATCTACAACACATACAGTAGGGTATCAATAAGTCGCCGTCCCTGCACCAGCCAACGAAGTTTCGCACTCAAATTCTACAATATACTTCGTACACAACATGGCGCTGGATTCCAAAGACTCGATTGCGATCGAGACCAAGACCGAGGACCCCGAGGCATTGTTAGGCAATCCACCCGACGAGGATGCACTGTCTAAGCAGGCGCCGTCGTCGTCGGAGCCATTTCGCTACACGACGTTTACCCGCAACCAGCTGCGGCTACTGACCCTACTGCTTGGGTTGATTACCATCACATCACCTCTCACGGCGACCATATATTTCCCACTCATGCCCCTCCTGCGATCACATTTTCACACTTCAGCCCAAGCCATCAATCTCACCATCACAATTTACATTGTATTCCAAGCCATTTCCCCCGCGATCTTTGGACCGCTCTCAGACTCTCTAGGTCGGCGACCAGTGTACTTATTCACGCTTCTTTTATACGTCGCTGGCAGCCTGGGACTCGCGCTGAACAAAAGCTCGTTGGCGGTTTTGATCGTCTTGCGAGCGTTGCAAAGTCTGGGCGCTAGTGCGACGCAGTCCATTACTTACGGGGTCGTCGCTGATGTCTGTATTCCGAGTGCACGGGGTGGGATGAATGGACCTGTGAGCATGACGCTCAATCTTGGTACTTGTATTGGTCCTGTCATTGGAGGCTTGGTCGCATACACAAGCGGTAGTTATGAATGGGTGTTCTACGCACTGGTTATGATCGGCGCTGTTCTTCTGGCGATGGTTATTCTGTTCTTGCCGGAGACAGCAAGGATTGTAGTGGGTAATGGAAGTGGAAGAGACGACCAGAGCTGGATAGAGGACAGTGTGTGGACTATGGTGAAGAACCGGAGACAGAAGCGAAAACAGGACACTCCCACAGTTCCAGCAGGAGTTCTCGAGGGGAAAACAAGCATACGCCGGACTCCTCTGCTGAAACGAATCAAGATTAAAAACCCCCTCGCTTGTCTCCGGGTAATTTTCCATTATGATACTTTCCTGGCGCTTTGGATGCATGGGTCTTTCTACACGGTCGACTACGCGATGGTAGCAGCCACACCTGATATCTACAAGACCATTTACCATTTCAACGAACTACAGATCGGGCTCTCGTATTTGCCACGCGGGGTAGGCATCATCGCTGGCGGTTACTGCAACGGGAAGTTAATGGACTACAACTACAAGACAGTCGCACGCAACATCGGATGGAAAGTAGACAAGATTTCCGGAGATGACCTGAAGAAGTTCCCCATTGAACGCGCCAGATCCAGGGGTGTATACTGGCTGCTGCTGATATCGACGGCGACTTTAATCGGATACGGATGGGTCGTCAAGACACGTGCACATTTTTCTATTCTCTTGGTGCTGCAGTTCATTCAAGGATTCTGGGGCACTTGCTTTTACACGATTTTTAATACCTTACTAGTAGATATCTTTCCGGAAAGTCCAGCCACAGCCTCCGCTTCTGCGAGCATTGTCAGATGTGCGATGGCTGCTACTGGGGTTGCTATACTGCAGCCATTATTGAGTTCTTTGGGTAGGGGGTGGTACTTTACGATTTTAGGCTTGTGGAGTGGTGGCTTTGGGGTTGCTGCCGTGCTTTTGATTCGTTGGAAGGGCATGCAGTGGAGAATACGGAGGCTTGAGAAAGAACTGCACCCTTAATATCCTTTTCTATATCTATATAGATAAAAGAGTAAATGAAACTTTCATGCCTAAAATGTTGGTGTTGGGCGCGTATCATGACGGTTTTCAACTTCTGCACCCTGTGGCAGGTGGCCATAACCACCACCACCTTAGCGATAATCAGTCAGTACTTCTCCTTCAATATCACGAAGTTGGAGTGACATACCTGGAGTATTGATCTCGATACTTTCCCCAGCCTTCACGTTAACCACCGCCATGCCCCCAATACTAACCTTCCTACCCCCCGTCCTCCACAAAAAAGTTCCTTCCCACACTGCCATCCCCACCACCTGCCATCCCATACGGGCTATATGTCCTCCTCGTACTAACAATACTGAACTTCAGATCAACCCTTGCCTCAATCTCCCTCACAATCCCACACCCCCCCTTATACTCCCCTACCCCTCCACTCCCTTCCCGTATCTCAAACCTGCGCACCAACACCGGCGTGCGTTTCTCAATGATCTCAGGGTCCGTAATCTTAGTATTAGTACTATGCACATGCACACCACTCGTCCCATGCCACCCAGGCCCCGCACCACTCCCACCCCCAATACTCTCCCCGTAATTCCACCCCGGGCGCACCAGCCCAGTATCAGCATCCTTGCCACCCATCCCCCAGCCCAGCGCATTTGCGCAGCCTTGGCTCGCAGCACACGCATGGAACGCTTTCAAGATAAGGTCCGTGACGCGCTGGCTCGCGATCGTGGACCCTGAGATGGCCACGGCGTCAGAGGGGTTCAAAACTGTGGACGGGGGAATGGTGATTCGTATCGGCGCCAGACAGCCTTCGTTGAGCGGGATGTCGCTGTTGATCATGGCGCGCAGCGCGTACATGATCGCGGAGGATGTGATGGATGGCGGCGCGTTCATGTTGCTGTATGTTTCTTCGCCTGTGCCACTGAAATCAAAATGCGCGGAGCCTGTTTCGGGCTCAATGGTAATTTTCACAACGACGGGCGTTCCGTCGTCGTAGTAATCGATAGCCTGCAACGCCCTGCCGTTGAACCGGGCGTATACTTGTTTCAGGTATTCGCGGATTGCGAGCTCGGCATTCTGCTGGATGGAGCGCATGTAGAATTGTACGTAGGGGAGGCTATGGGATTGACAGAGCTCGCTGATGAGTTTTAGGCCTTTTTGGTTGGCTGCTATTTGGGCCTTTAAGTCTGATATATTGTCGTTTAGGCGCCGGGTTGAGCTGCAGCCTGGGAGTTCTGCTACTGCTAGGAAGACTTTGCGGATAGAGTCTTCTTCGAAAACGCCGTTGCTTACGAGCTTCATTGTTTTGATGGCGATGCCTTCCTGCCAGAGCTCAGTTGCGTCGGGAGCCACTAGGTCAATCGTGTCAGCATATAAGTAGATTGCAGCGCTTGCAGTTACAGAGTTGGCCAAAAGGGTCTTTAAACTCGGCTGTTACTTACTGCTAGTAATTCCAATACCCCCAATATCTGTATGATGTCCACGGGACGCAACATAGAAAATAATTTGTTTGGTTTCGGCGTGAAAAGCGGGGGTAATTACGGTAAGATCAGGAAGATGCGTGCCTCCCGTTTCTTGAAATCTGTGTCAGTAAAGCTCACAGATTAAGAAAGAATGGCTTACCAGGATGGTTTGTCAAAAGGACATCACCCGGGTTGAGTTTGCCTTTCCAATGCTCATGTTGCCATTGAATAGCATATTGCATAGAGCCAAGATGGACGGGAACATCTAGTGGGGCGGTTATTTCAGCAGTTTAATTATACACGGCAATTTCCTTACTTACGAGGTGCATTTGCAACTAGCTTTCCATCAGGGGAGAAGATAGCACATGAAAAATCGAGTCGTTCTTTGATACTGGGAAACGTTATCATTGATTAGACGTCGTTAAACAAGAACGGCATAACTTACCTCGTGCTAATAGCTATTCGTTGCAAAGTGTGGCCCATTTGTTCTGCAATGGACATGAATCGATGGGAAAACATTGTTAGCTGCACGGGGTTGACGACCTCGCAATCTTCGCCACTACTTCTCTCAGACTCGGGGCGGTCTATGACAATGTGCGATTTGAGAATTGAGACTATTGATCCGGACTCGATAAGGATCGTTTGCGTTGCATCGAGGATTAATGCGGGTCCCTTGAAAGTTAGCAAGTATCAAGAGAAAACGGGAATAGGAAAATCCTACAGCAAAACGTGTTCCAATTTCCAACTCACTGAGGTATAAGCGCGGTATCTTTTTCCACACGCCATCCAAGAAAGTTCTGTGAAGAGCAGTAACGGGTAATTGAAATACCCTAGTCGAGATCAATGCAAGCTCATCAAAAAGACTCTCTTTCACCTCAGCCGCGTCCATATTTCCAGTCCCTCGTACACGTATAGTATCTACAACGACTGGACGTCCTGCAAGCTCAAAAGCAAACTCACGGCGATGCTGATCAACAAATGCTTTAACGAAGTCATTGTCTTGCGGTTGGAGCACGCTGATGCTAGTGTCTGATCCCTCATAACGGAGACTGGCATAATTCTCGTATTGAATGAGGTTAAGCTTGATGCCTTGAGCGATTAGGTCATCTTCTGCTTGTTTTCTGAGTGTCGCCAATTTTTCCAGAATCAACGGCAAGGTTTTGGCTGATGCTGTATATGATACAGCAGCAGACTGATCGGAGACAACGCTTGCAAGACCAATGCCGTATGCAGACAAAATCGAAGAATATTTGTGGATGATGATGCGCGGGATCCCGAGGTTTCGGGCGATAGAACAAGCATGCTGGCCTCCTGCTCCCCCAAAGCTCACGAGGTTATGTGAGTTCAAAGCGTGCCCTCGAGCTTCAGTAATATTTCGAATGGGACGACTCATGGTCTCGTCAGCCATCTGGATAAAACCAGCAGCGACTTCTTCTGGGGTGAAAGATAACCCAGTATCGGAGTTGATTTCAATGGTTAGATGCTGGAACTCTTCTGTCACTACCGCCGTGTCCAACGCTTCATTAGCGTTAGGGCCAAAGATAGAAGGGAATTGTTCTGGAACTAGTCGACCTAGTAAGAGATTGGCATCTGTGATTGTTAAGGGACCTCCTTTCCTGTAGCACGCGGGTCCCGGATGAGCACCAGCGCTCTCAAGAATCTATTAGTTGAAGGCATTTCAACACCGCACCTTGAACTTACCTCAGGTCCAACTACAAACATTTTATTCTTCCATTGTAGAATCGATCCTCCTCCAGCTGCAATGGTCTTCACGTCAAGCATTGGCGCAGCAATGGTTGTCCCACTAATGGTGGTATCAAAAACATGTTCAAAGGAGCGCTCAAATCTCGAGACGTCAGTACTTGTGCCACCCTAACTTCTGTTAGCGTTCATGCGCAAAAGACATGTTATTTAGAACATACCATATCGAATCCAATGATAGGTGTCCCTTCTTTCTCATCGTAACACGTCTTGGCAATAGCAACTACGCCACCAGCTGGCCCGCTGAGTATAGCTTTCAAGCCCGAGAACTTGCTGCTGCTTACGAGACCACCATCCGATTGCATGAACTCAATCCTTCGTGGTTGAACGGAGAAGTTGCCAGAGAACCCATCCACAAACTCCCGTACGGTTCTCGCCAGGTAAGCATCTGCACATGCAGAATTCGCTCGGTTCACAAACTTAACTTGCTGACTCAAATCCGAGGAGATTGTCACAAAGTCAAAACCAATTTCACGCGCAATTTCGGCGACCATTCGCTCGTGATCCGGAAATATATGGGAGTGGACGAAGCAGACCCCAAGCGATTTGTAACCTGCGCTTTTCAGTTCACCCAGTTGCCTCCTGGTGTCGTCCTCGTCTAAATCTTCGACAATTCTCACTACGTCTCCGCTTGCAGTTGTCACTAACGATGTGTCGCTGAAGTCATGGTTGCAAGGGTAAGGATTCAACACATAATCCTCAATTGTGACGCGCCCAGATATCGGGACCACCTTGTCGTAGAGCACCCCAGGTCTCCTAATATTGAGATCAAATAACTTAGGTCTTGTTTGGTTTCCTATCAAGCATACATCCTTGAAGCCTCTGGAAGTCAAGAAGGCAAACCTTTCACCCTTTCTTTCCAAAAGAGCACTGGCTTCAAATTAGATATGAGGCGAAAGCAGCAATGACAACGCGAATTGTTGAGGACTAACTTCGTAGCAACAGTTGTGCCAACCCTGATCCACTCTATAGAACTGCCATCAAGTAGTGTACCACGTGCAACAGGCTGACCGGTCAAAAATTCCAGCACTCTGCGCACAGCCTCTGTGAGTGCATCTTTGTAACTCGAAGGGTCAACAGAAAGAAGCTTGAAAATGATTTCTCTTCCATCTGAAATACTAGCCCAAACGTCACAGAAAGTTCCCCCTCGATCTAAGTCAAGTTGTATTAGCGTGAGTTTTCACCAGCTTCTCAAGGTGGGTCAAGCGTACCAATTGTTATCTTCACAGATTCTGGCATAGCTAGATAAATGGGTAGCAGATATGAGGCAAAGAACTCGGCGGATGACAGGACATTAAATACAGAGTACGTACGACCCCGATCTCTCGGGCCGTATACGTGAAAGAAATAAGCTGCCCGCGAACTACACCTGAGAAATGACAATCTTTAGCGATCTAATATCTGCCCCACTAGAGGTCTTGTGAAGACAAACCACTAATCAACTTAGAGCCTGTATCATGCTTCGTAGCAACGTAACTAGCGGGCCTACTCAGGACCAGGTTCATAGAAATGGATGTTATTACGACGCAAGTGGGACGGAAGAGAACTGGAGGCGCAAAAGTGGCGGTGGGGCATTGGAATTGGATGACTAATAAGTTCCGCGCTAACTGCATTGAAATATCCTCTCCGCTCACCCCTGGCGGGCTTCGTTGTACAACTTCGCCTCGCCATATCAACTTCTTACGATGCGCCTATCTGATACATACCTTCACGAAGCACTCAGGAAGCCCCTAATACAGTCTAGAACTAGTTTGTTTTGCTCCAAGTGGACACCGTGATTAGCATTTTCTACGATTACCAGCTTGCTGTTGGCCACGGCGTCCGCGATTGCTCTCGATTCGTCTAGAATGTTGTTGGTATAGAATCAATTTGTCAACATGGTGTCAAGACTCACCAGGCGGGCAGATCCAATCTTTCTCCCCTACGATGACAAGTGTCGGTGTTGCCAAATCTTTCAGGCTAGCTCTGTAGTCAAAGTGCTTTTGTGACGGACTGTACAAATCATCTGATGAGTGTATCAATGGATATGTTGCAAATGTTTGATGCTGGAAGACCACTTACTATGCACTTCAGCACGGAACTTGGTTTTTAGGTTCCCCTCAAGAGATGCGTTTGGGTCGTATGTGGCTTCCGAGTACAAGGGCCCCAATGCGAACATGACAAGCCGAAAATGCTCATCACATTCGAATTTATCAAACACTCCATCGACTAGCATCTCCTTTGATGCCAGAGGCGCCTTGGATAGTCGTTCCGTCAAACGTTTCAAAGCACCGTCCTCGTCTTACCGCAGTCAGATCTCAAGTCTCAATCTTGATTTAGGGGACATACGATGCCATGAAGGTGCGGTCCCACGTAAGATCAACTGGCTTACATGCTGAGGGTACTGTCCCACTGAATTAGCACAGTGAATGGTTGCGTTTTGGAGAGAGTCGCGGAGCTTTAGGAGCTATCTGAGGAGCCGGCATATACGCTCCTGAATCAGCTCCCAGCTCCAAAGTTCCAGAATTCCAGAATGAGAATAAGCGTACCTGAATGGTATACCGCTGCGCTAGATAGCCTCCAAAGCTGCCGCCTAGAATAATGACTTTGCCCATTTCGCCAGCGAAATGTTGTCGGAGCGCATCAATATCATCAGTCAATTGCTGGAATGTGAAAGGCCCTGTCACCGAACTCTCTCCATGACCACGCATGTCGAAGGACAGAACGCGATATGCATCACTCAGAGGAGAATATGCTTTGAAGTCTCCGGCATGGTTTCCTGATCACAGTACGGTTACCCAGAGTTTTCGGAGATTGAAATATAATTCGAGGACAAACCAAAACCACGGCCGCCGTGCAATGTGATGATTAGAGGAGCTTCTAAAGATCCCTCGATTCGATATGCGATCTCAGCACCATTTATGTGCACCGCCTGCATCTTGCTCGACGGCTTCTGTGTCGCAGTTGTCGGTACTCGCACGTGATCACTCTATATTGACGGTTGCACAACAATCCGCGGAAAGAATAACTGACTGGATGGTGTATTATTGGAAGACTGTAATGTTTTCCCGCGTATTGCAGACACACTACTGTGACTGAATGAGAGATGACCCCGTGGAGTCCCACTTTTCTTTCCTCGGGCATCCCATTCTTGACAAAAATTGCAGAAATTTGGAAACATCTTGACCAGGGTCGCCTAGTACTAACTCACGAATGTTCGAGGCTCCGTCTCGGGCCTTTATCTATCTTGGCCGATTCTCAGATCCTCGAATACGGCTGGTAGGCAGGATCTCGGCCGATGTCCTGATAATCAGGGTCACGGATTCCCGGTGCATCCAAGCTCTCATCGCACGCCATTGATATCCAGTGATTCGTGATACTTTATTTTCCTAAGGAGGTAGAAATTGGGCTTCCTTGTCGTAGTCGTACCCACAATATGATTCGTCAATATTATAGGGCTCAAGAGTGGAATCTTGATATCACGTTGCTCATGGCGCATTTAGAAATGTTTACATAGACTCAACGAACCTCTCCGGTTGCTTTTCTGAGGTTTTGCAATTAAACGCAACTCAACGAAATGGATTCCCGTCAACAGGTTTCGGGGCCGGACAAAACTACAGATCCTCTTAGAGTCGAGGCTGTACTAGTTGAGAAGTCAAAACCATCTTGGTTCCAATGGCACGAGCCGGGGACCTCAACAGAAGAGAAGAAGTTGATCGCGAAGCTGGATTGGTTTCTCTTGTCTTACAGTTGCCTGGTAAGTTGCGCTCATCCAGATTCAGAACACTTGCTAACAGAAACCTCGACAGTGCTTTTTCATAAAGCAGCTGGATGCGAATAATGTTTCAAATGCATAGTAAGGAGATATCGGGACCTTTGTTGTAAATTTAAGCCTAATTC
This sequence comes from Lachnellula cervina, assembly GCA_007825325.1. NCBI lineage: Eukaryota > Fungi > Ascomycota > Leotiomycetes > Helotiales > Lachnaceae > Lachnellula > Lachnellula cervina. The sequence goes on along the minus strand of QGMG01000141.1, from coordinate 17,943 downwards.
ATTATTTAGTGTCTCTGGGATGAAGGAAGAGCTCCATTTTGGGAAGGGTAACGAATTGAGTTGGATGAATACCTAGTGAGCATTTTTACATGTGCGTGAAAGAGTAAAAGCTAATAGATGTTGCAGTTTCAACATCGGGCAAATTCTTGGGGGGCCAATCGCAAATATGAGTAAGTTCAGCTCATTGTACATGTCATGACAAGAAAGAACGAGCTTCAACTCACGGATGACTTTTGACAGTCCAATCCTCATATATCCCATTATGTTCGTACTCGCAACGTCTAATCCAGCTTGTAGTCATCACGGTAATCAGACCCCGATATTGGCTCCCATCCTGTCTTCTAGTCTGGTCAATATTCGTGCTCTTCCTCTTCAAATGCGAGACAGCCTCGGAATTCTACGCGCTAAGATTTTGTATTGGCCTGTTCGAATCAGCTGCTTCCCCCGGTATTCATTACGTTCTCGGATGTTGGTAGTAAGTTATCGGAATCTTGTTTACTTTCTGTTCTGCTATTGCATATTTAAGAAGCTGCAGCTTGTCTCTACCCTTGAGACATGTCTTGCGACTGCTTCTCCGTTGCTGTTCGCTCCTGAAGCCTCGTTAGTGAAACATAGCTAATTCCTCGTTCTTCTCTAGCAGGGAATCCGAACTCGGCAGGCGAAGTGCTCTTTTCGTTATTTCAGGTGTTCTTGGACAGATGTTCTCGGGATACTTGCAATCGGCGTTGTATTCTGGTATGCAAGGGAAAGGGGGCCTAAGTGCTTGGAGAGTACGTAAAACCCGATCTTTTAATTTACCACATCCAGATCTAACAGAGGTTGTAGTGGTTATTCATCTTTGATTTTGTTCTCGCTGTACCTATTGCCATCTATGGAATTGTGAGTAAATAATTAATGATACAAATGTGCTGCTAACACTTTTATAGTTCTGCTTCCCTGATACCCCACATACGTCAAAAGCATGGTATCTCAGTACGTGGGAGCGCCAACGAGCAATTGAGCGCATTGAAGAAGAAGGTCGCAAACCCATCGGGAAAATGGACCTAACAGTCCTAAAGAGAATCCTCACATCATGGCAAGTCTACACATTTAGCTTCGCGTAAGTCCTCCAACCCTCATAACACCAGTAACCGTCTGACCAACCCACAGATGGTGCTGCTGGTCCCTAACAGCTGGCTCCTACATAATGCAATTTTTCGGCCTCTGGCTGAAATCTGAACACTACTCAGTAACAAACATAAACAATATCCCAACTATCATTGGCGCAGTAAACTTCTTTTTCATGATAAGCACCGGCTACGCATCCGATATCCTCGGTTCCCGCGTCCCAGTCACGGCTTTCGTGGGCTCGCTGCTGACGTTCTGCTACATCGTTCTCACAGTTTGGACCGTACCGAATGCGTTGAAGATGGTGGCTTTCTGCCTCGCGGGTTGCTATGGATGTTTCTCGCCGCTGCTCTATGGTTGGGTCAATAGCAGTTGTGGGGGAGATCAGCATTTGAGGGCTTTTATTCTGGCTTGGATGACTTCGTTGGGCTTGTGAGATTCCGTTGCGCCATCTTCCATATTTGTTGTTGTTACTGATGCTTCATAGAGCGGTTGTTTCGCCATTCCAGTTATATCTCTTCCCCTCCAGCCAAGCGCCAACGTACAAGGCCATGCATAGCTATGCTGCGGCGCTGGTCTTTGTGGTACTGCTTACTGTCTGGTCTTCTCTGGGTATCTGGTTCGTTGAGCGGGTCGTGGCAAAGCGTGGTGCTCCGAGTGGAGTTGAAGATCGTGACACTTCGGGTTCCAATTCCCTGAATGAGGAGGCAATTACTGTTGCGCACCAAGGGATGAAATAATATCCTCATAATTCAGAGCCATTAGAACATGTCAAGGATTTACTATTTTCTACCGTAGTCCATTAGAACTAGTATATGTCAATACACCTACTGAGTACTCGATAGATTGTAAATATACATACATGAGTGGGTTACACAGCCTGAGAGAAGATGAACGAGGGCATAATGCCACCCCTTTTATTTCGTGCACGGTTACCTATGCACCTCCACGCCCGGCTATTGGAGGAAATGGACTGGACTTGACTGGAGGTTATAGTAAGTGAGTGGCTAGTAGCGGTCCAGTGAAAAAAGTCGGGAACGAATAGTATAATAATTGCCAAAGATAGCCCCGTGCCTTCTATCCCTAATTTACAACCCACGGGAACACAAAAAGGACCCAACTCTTTCGCGGTCGAGTGCAGTGTTACACAGGAGTGGCGATCAACAGAGAGCACAAGCAAGCTTTGCGAGTTCGTTCATCCACTTGTATTCCCCACCAGTTTAGACACGTTTTTGTTCCAAATTGAAATCGAAGAAAAGAAAGGAAGAGATGTTCTGCAGGTCAGGTACTATAGCTATGCAAGCTATCCACAACTTCTAAATGCTATAATGCTACATAGTCCGCAGCTCTGCTATGCAACTTTATCATCACTCCGTCATTATACGATTTTTAAAGCAAGGAGCCCAGTCAATCATGCACTCTCGTCATCACGCTCACTCCTACCTTCCTTCTCCATCTCTTCCGACCTCAAAGCATCCCTCTTAGCAATCAGCTTCAATGCCTCTCTCTCGATCCTCTCCTCCACTATCGCCGCGTCAAGCCAACTCTGCATCCCCGTCTTAAGCACAAACTGCGAATTCAACCTCGTGCCAAAATACCTATCTCTTCTCGTAGTGCTGCGAGCCCCGCCTTCAAGCGCAGACATCGCGGCTCTGGTTGTCCGCATCCGCTTCCCCTTTCTTCCTCCTTCGCTAAGGAGATTGCTCATACGCGTTCGTTCATCTTGGAGACGAGCGTCGTAGGCGACAATGGAGCGGATGTAGGGAGCTAGGTCTATTGAGATGATTGCTAGGTGACGATCGAAGGATGATGCTTCGAGCGTTGTGCAGTTGTTCAAGACGTGTTTTTCTACTTCTGAGATGGGGTCGAACGCGAGACTGAAATCGCTACGGGAAAGAGCCGGGTCGGGAATCATAGCTTGCTTCTTGATAAGGCGTAGCACGTCGCTTTCACCTGGTCGGTCTAGCTGGGGTAGAATTTCGTAGCCATGTCGGATGTGTTGTTCGACGTGTAGGTGATTTCTGGCTCGCGATTTCATCCATAGGGAGATATCTTTGCTAGTTGTGATGAAATCGACCAGTGGTGAGGCTTCGATGACTTCATGGGCTAGGATGTAGTCCTCTCGTACCTTGATTGATAGATCTGGCATGTTGACATCGAGGAGGGTCTAGGTAGTTGTAGTTAGCCTCGGATAGAAGGTAGGACAATGATAGGTCATACCTTATTTTCTGGTGCAAAAGTAAGACCAGAAATAAGCTCTGCGTCACTCATGGCGGCAGCGAAATCTTCGTACATCCTCAGTGCAGAGGCATGATCCTTTTCTCCACGCGATACAGTGTGGATCTTACTTGCCCAAGAATTGATGTCGATATTCTCTTGCCAATCACCAACATCTAACTGCCACCCATCACATGCCTCGTGCAACATTTCCTCTTCGATGTCCAGATAATGCACGTGACTTTCGAGGACATCCTGTGATACCCAGCCCATCCCTGCTTCAAACGTGTTCTCACTGACCACGCGAATGGTTTCTCCATATTCATCAACATCACTTCCGCGAGACCAACGAGGGTAGAACCAGTCCAGTCCACATTTCACATCGCCGACAGCAAATTGACACCAGAAGTCTAGGTCGGTCAAAGAGGCTCGCAGATCCCGACTTCGGCCCTCATACAACGTTTCAACAGCGTCTCGTCGAAGAACGTGACCTTCGCAGGCAGCGACTAATAACATGTAATCCGTCGCAAGGTCAATGGGAGGTGGTACAAAACGTATGATGGCATATAGCATGAGAGCATTCATCGGTAGAAGGGACTCATCACTACATGTGATGATCATGGGGCGCTTCGACTTGGTGGTGAGATCCAGAATCGTCGCCCAGAAGTTTTTATCTTCTTCGTAGAGAATGTCAGCTTCCTCGACCAAAATTAAAGACTGCTTCTGCTTGTTTGGAGCTTTGGGTAGCGGCTGATCTTTGCTCTCCTTTTTGGGAACCGTTTTAGGCCTGCTGGATTTGGGTTTCGGATCCTCCTTTGGCTTGAAAAAAGAATTCATTGTTCCCTGTCGACCACTCTGAATATCTTGGGCGAGGGCATCATCGATGCGCTGTTCATCTTCATCTACCAAGATGGGGGCCTGCGAACGTTGGACAAGATGATTGCGAGTCATGTCGCCTACCTTTTCCAGAATGTCCTTGCCGCTACGCCTGCTGCTCGAATTGATTTCGAACACTTCGAAACCTAGCTCCTTTGCAACAGCATAGACGGCGGCAGTTTTCCCACTTCCGTGAGGGCCACTTATGACAACAGCATTTGTTACTCTTCCAGAGTCTTTGATGCCCTTATTTGCATCACCGGACCTGATGACTGTCTTCTTGAGTAAGCCCTGCCCAGCTTCAGCCATGAGATTGTCCTCCGGGTCGGTTATTTCATCCATGTCGTTGTCTTCCTCATCACTTGAAATAACAAATCCATCCAGCTTCTTCGACTTGCGTTTACGTTTCCCTACATTTTCGGACTTTGGCCCAGTTCTTGATTGTGACAAGGCACAACCAGCAGTTTGATCGCCGAGGCCTGTCTCCACAGACTGCACAGTTAATCTCTCTAGCCATTCTTTCAAAATGTACGCCTCGCGACCGCTTTGCAAGACATCTGCTGCACACTTCGGAGAGTATTTCCGTGTCAATGACTGAGTTTCGCACTGGCCTTGGTCAAAAGCAGACATTGTGGTTGGAATCAGATCGTAAGCCTTTGTTAGCGCTGGATGCGGTGTTGCGCGAATTGGAGTATTTGTCTGGATCTCATCATCGCTGGAGCTGGATGTAGCTGCATTGGGAAGGGGCAGTTTAAATTGAGTCTGAGTGCGCACTCGTCGTTGTATAGCACTTCCACCTTCATAGTGCTTGATCGGAATACGTAGGCAAGGAGGAAGAGGAGGGAACTCGTCTGGGTTGGTCTCTCGAATGCTTTCAACCACATTTCCAATCCCCAATTCTGTTGCTAGAGCACCAATAACATCTTCTTTCGGTAGAATTTGGACGGCCTGATACTTAGACTTTTTGGCTTTTGAACGAATTTGCAAGTCGTCGCTTCGGTTGCTGGCATCCCACGGAAAGTCTTGGGTAGCATCTGGGCGAACGTGTACCATACCTTGCCATGGCCATGCTGGCTCTACAGCTCCGGGGAATTTGAGAATCATAGAAGATTTGCCGAAACCAGCAAATGGCGCAGCCCTTAATTTGGGGGGAGAATTTGGTTTCCCAAATGAATGTGCTCTGGCCCTTCCTAGTAACATAGGCTCCTTGCTTTCTACCATCTCCACATTCGAGGCCTTTTTGATGATTTCCGATTTGCAATCTGGTGGTTTAGAAACAGCTTTGCCCATGAAAAGAGGATGTAGGGCCTTTGGCGGCTGAGTTGACGCAGGTTTCTTGACCTTGGGTGGGTCAGACACAGTCTTGCCAGGCACAGCGACAGTGAAAGTCCCATTCAAAATCTGGTCTATTTTCGGACCAGTCGTCAATGGGAGGAGCTCCCCATCTCCATAACGAATCGTGACAATCTTGGATTGGGGAGGTTTCCTACGACCAAATGCTTTCGTAGCAGGCTCAACAGACGGAATGATTTTCTTGGCGGGAGGTGAACCAATGGTGCCAGTCTTCGTATTCAGTCGTAGTAATTTTTTAGGTTTATTGTCAGCTCTTTCTGCGGATAGCGATTGGACATTAGACAGGCCCTTTTCACTAGTCAGAGGACGGTTGGTTTCGTCTGCTTGTATTTCGTTCTTGTTCTGAGTTCCACTCTGCGAAGCTACAGAATTGACTTCAGCTGGATCGCTGCCCCTGTCCATCTCCAATATTCCCGAGCCGTAGTTCATTTGTGGGGGGTGTGATATGGGCCCTGAGACGTGCGAAACGTTCGTTGAAGGAGATAGTCCATTGCCCAGCTCGGGGTTTTGCTGTGAAATGGGTGGTTTACTCAGTCTTTCAGTTTTCCGAGTTGAGGGAGATGTCTCGGCCTTCTTCGAAGCTCTACCCTTCTTTTCCTTTTTAGGAAACTTCATGTCCTTCGCGTCCTTGTCTCCGGCTTCGAGCAGATCCTCTTGTACTGGCGAGTCTGTTTTTCGCCGTTTCCTCCTGCTATTGTTGGGGTCGACCTCTAGAAGCTCCGCCTGACCATCTTCATTCTCCTGGGGCACTGCATTCAAGGTTTCGACCGGCAAGGCTCTCCTGGGCTTCTTGCGGGGCCTCCCCAGAGGCTTCTTAGGTATATCGCCAGACGAAAGTTGGAGCTCGGATTCGTTCTTCGAGGTGTTTGTGGAAAGTATTGGGGGTTCGACTTTCTTCGGCTTGGTATCTCGGGGTTCTGGGACGTGATTAGACCGACAGGTTTGCAGCATAGCCCTCTAGATATATTGACATACTTGCATTCTTCTGAAAGAGAGGATAAACCTGCTTTTGCCCCTCTTTCAGCTCCCCCATGGTCATGGTTGCCAGAGCTGCCATCCGAATTCTCAAAATAAGTTGCAGTAGAACGCGGGTTTCACGCGTGACGCAGAGTTGGATTTGAGGGTGTCATAGCAGGTTGGGCGTTTAACTATGATTTTGCAGAATAAAGAGGAAGTATAAAGATGTGATTGAACAACCCTGTCTGGCAGAACAGTAGAATGGCCGTAAAAGTCAGCAAAAGGGACTTTGGATGGAAATTTGATGATGCTCGTGAACCGCGTTTTGAACTGGTGATCTCGCGACTGCCAAGTGCCGTTCTAGAGTGAAAAGCCCGGCCCCCGTAGCAAGCGTCGTCAGACCCTTGTCTGCGTTTGAAGAAGTTCTCGACGCCCAGAATTTAAATTTATTTTCCTGATAGAAGCTCGACAACCAGTACAAGAAAAAGTATCGAAGCTATTCACGACACTTTTTCGCCATGTCGTCCAAGTTCTCGTTGCAAAGTCCATATGTCGTAGCATCCTTGCCCCGCCCCATTGACCACGCCAAAGGGCAATATGTAGTGGGCGATGTCTATGGAGGGGCACCCGGCGCAAAAAAGAGAAAAAGATCTGAGCTTGCCGTGGGAATTGACGGTGAGGGTTTGAATTTATACGATGTAAGACAATCTTCCCATCTGCATTTCTTATGGAATACAACTGATCGTTCTCCTTTAGATCTCGTCTTCGAAATTAATCACTTCGTACGCTTTACCTCCACAATCATCTTTTACCTGCCCGTCTACCTCGTTGCGGACCCGGATCTCCAAAAGCAAAACCGAACGACGAACATATGCATCCACTACCGGAGTCCAATCACAAATCTCCTTATTTCGCGATATAACTGAGGGTGCAAATCATACAACGTCTTCCACCATAAGCCACAGTCTCGAGAACACTAGAAATACAGTGTTTTTTCTGGGTGTGATCTCAGCAACATTTGGGTCAGAGCTCTCGGCCACTTTCACAGATTTACTTGTGATACGAAAAGACGGCGAAATACAATGTTTGGATGGTGAAACCCTCGAAGAGAAGTGGAACTCTCCTGCCACCGCTCTCGTTGAAGGAAATGACACGACGCGAAGTAAAGATTTCGAGGTCGAATTCGCACATCTTACCAATGCACATGCTGCAAGTCAAAGTATTCTGAAAGAACGGCAGGACGTGCTTGCCGTTTTCGCACAGGAAATATCAGAGGATGGGTTCAACCCTGACCTTGTCGTGCTCGTCACCAAAGCTTCGGAGACTCTCACAAGAACCCTACACATCATCGCACCTCCAAGAAGAACTGCACATATTAGTGGGCTACAACACTCTGTGCAAGCCCTTCTGACGACACCATTTCCTGTACCGTACAAGCGGAAAGACAATCCGATTTTTAGCATTCAAGTTTCTACGGGAATACTGCAACAATTGACCAACAACACCCTAACTACGTTCGACCTGACTGAAAGCAGACTGAAAGAGCAATCCAGTCTCCTTGTGGGTAAGGCCGAATCATTTCTAAGACTCTCAAGCACTTCCATCATGGTATCGACCAATCAATACATCACCGTCTACAATCCAAAATACCAGTCGATTCTAGCCGCTATCGATTTCACGTCCGAGGAGTCCTTGAAACGCAAACGACAAAGCCAAAATGAAACCAACGGAATTTCGAGCAGCTCTTGCAATCTTATAACCTACTTCCCCAAACTTGGTGCGGTCGTAGGAATCAGGGACAACAATCTCATTGCAATACATGTTGAGGGGCACCAAGATCGTCAAGGTAGATCCCGCGCGGCAGGCCTCCTCATTGACTCACTTGGCTGCTCGGTTAAGGAACAATCACGCCCTGGTCGCGGAAAGAAGGGAATGGATAGTGTCGGCGCCAAAACTTTGGAAGAGTATCTCCCTGGTCCAATCACTACTTTCGATGGCCCGTGGGCGGAACAAACAGAGAGCTTTGAGACGTTATTTATTGCTGAAGATGCCGAGAAGTTTGACAAGCTCATTGCTGAAAAGCTTCGTATATCATCGACCACAGAGCCAAATTCTGCAAAGGCTTTTACTAACGGGGTGAAGGTGTCCGCAAAGGAGGTAGATCGCCGCTGGGTCATATATGCACTTAGTAAAATATTCAGCAGGACCGCAGAGAGCCCCGAGCAGTTCAAACTGTCTATCTCGTTCTACCCACCAAATGTGTTTTTGTGGCTCATCAATACTGGTCATATGACTGTGGCCAACATCGAGGCAGCGTTAAGAATCAAGTCTGCTACGCCTCCGGCGAAATCCATTGCATCAGGCGAGCTGATCAACGCGATCGTCGAATTGAATCCAGATATGGATCTACTGCTCGCACTTGTTAGCAAGAACTATCTCGGAGCCGCAGAATTACTTCACGCTATTCGGACATTGATGGAAAGCCTCGAAATGCTTGGCGAAAATCTTCAGGTAAAGCAGGGACTGCTCACAAATGGCGAAGATACTGGGCTAGTAAATGGTGACGCCGATGAGCAATTGGAGGAGCTGGAAGCTGAAGCCGAGAAAGATCTGGAACTCGCGGAGTACCAATTAGGACCTGGTTCAGGTGTACGCGGGCAGGCACTGAGTTTAGCACTTTCGAGACTTTACACCTGTCCAACTAGTGCGATCGTACACGCTCTTCAAACGACTTTGACAAGCCAAGAGACTGTATGTCTCATCTATCTGCTCAGATTCGAACTCGCACGAGGAGCTTGGACAGCCAAATATTTTGATGATGATGAATCAGAGCTCATAGATGAAGATGCTGAGGTCCCAGGAAGCGCTATTATACTTATTTCCAGCCTACTCAACAACTGCATTGATGCTGTGGGAGCCGGGGGTTGGTTATCTGGCGATTTGAAACTCGTCGAAGGTGACCCATTCGAGGCGGAGGAGTTGATTTCAAGTCTCAAGCTTGAAGTCAGTGCTGCGTTGGAAGGAATCCAGGAGGCCGCATACTTGAAGGGGCTGACCTCGGAGATGGTGCGATACGGCGATGCGATGCAAAAGTCTCTCCCCCAGGAACGCGAGCCTGATTCAGATACCCCTGGCAGGAAAAAGCATAAGGGCCCCGTTAACCCACCCATCCTTCTTCCATCTTCGTCGTCGGAGGCTAGGGTTCTGCCTCTTGGTTTGAGAGCAGACAAACAGGTATCATTACTGAAGGTTGGCGCTGGTGGAGAAGTCTCTAAACGTACCGCACGAGACATTGGGCATCTGAAGAGTCAGAAGGTTGGGAAGTACACTCTTGAGAGGATAATAATTTGAAGATATCCGAACCCAAAATGAAAAGTTGTATACCCAATCTGGTCCACGATCAGATGCGGCAGGTCACCCCGAAAGTGGGATGTGAGTGAAGCGAGCCCCTTAGAATGGTGACACGTGATACCCGCTTATCGATTGACGGGACGGGAGGACAAAGGCGCTGTACACACTAACACTTTGTTTGCATATATAGCCACGCGACTCGTACCCGGATTTTGCGATCACTTTGGTATCCTGATGCTTCATAACGTGTCAGATACTTCTATCGGCACTGCCTTATTACGTGCGTAGCTTTGAGTGCATTTTACAAAATTATCAGTATGCAAACCGTTTGCCACTTGATCCACTCTTGACAACTCAACCTTCTCCGAGACAGTTATAACTGACATTGAATCCTAGATTCTAAGAAGCCTCTGACCAAATCGTTCTTGCGAGACGAACCTGGAAGATGCCTCCATCCAAACATCCCTTGGACCCATTGGCGCCTTCCGAAGTTTCTCAAATATCCTCCCTTCTGAAAAAACTCTCACCTGATCACAGCCTCCATTTCAAAATAATCAACATCGATGAGCCTCCAAAAGCACAGCTTCGCGCCTACTTGAAAGCAGAACGAAGTGGCTCTCCCCTCCCGCCACTTCCTCGGCGTGCCTCAGCCCTGTATTACCACCGCGGCACGTCCCATCTCTTCAAAGCTACCGTCAACGTCGATAAAAGCACTGTGGAACTTGTCGAGCAATTAAATAGTCATTTCCATGGCCAGGCAGATGTCAATGAGATTCTAGAGATGAGAGATGCGTGCCTATCCAACCCGAAGGTATTGGAAAGGATTGAGGCATATAAATTGCCACCGCATTTAAAGGTTGTTTGTGATACTTGGCCATATGGACGCGATTCGGAGGATCAGCATCCTCGTTATGTACAGGTAATTACTCAAAATATCAAAGTGACTGAGCAATTCTGATAGCAGGCAGTGCTACCTGTTTGCGGAGGGCGATCATCCCGGCTCGAATCACTACGATTTGCCCCTTCCCTTCTCGCCTGTCCTCGATATGACAACCAAAGAATTAGTTGATATCATCCAACTCCCTACAGGAGCAAACTCCGAACTTAGACCGGACGCAGTGTTCAAGCCCCATCCGCCAAAGGAATATCACCATGATCTCCAATTGCAACCAGCACGCACAGACCTCAAACCCCTAATGGTCCACCAGCCACAAGGCGTTTCATTCAGCATCGATGGTCATCTGATCCAATGGCAGAAATGGCGGTTCAGGCTAGGTTTCAATTGGAGGGAGGGTATGGTTTTGCATGATGTTACTTATGATGGGCGAGAACTGTTCCATCGGTTGAGTTTGAGTGAGATGTTTGTTCCGTATGGGGATCCGAGGATGCCTTATTCGAGGAAAAGCGTTTTTGATGTTGGGGATATCGGGGCTGGTGTTGCTGCTAATAATTTGTCGTTGGGGTGTGATTGTTTGAGAGTGATCAAAGTAAGTGGCAATGCTCTTGTTTGATTCTCTCAATTGTCTCCGGCTTGATGGAATATTTCTGCTTTGCAGGTTTCCACCCGTCCATGAGAGACAAAGTTAACTTATCTTCTAGTACTTCTCATTTGTTATCGGCGACTCCAATGGTAACCCCGTCGAGAAGCCAAACGCAGTCTGCATGCACGAGATCGATGATGGTATCGGATGGAAGCACACAAACACTCGCACCGGGGCTGTTTCGATCGTCCGGTCTCGAGTTCTCGTTCTTCAGACTATCATTACGGTCGGAAATTATGAGTACGTCTTCATGTGGCATCTAGATCAAGCCGCAGGTTTGCATTACAAGATCCAGGCCACAGGCATCCTCTCCACAGCCCCAATCGACCAAGGTGTCACCGTTCCGTTCGGCACAAACGTTAATGAAGGCGTTATGGCCCCCTTCCACCAACACGTCTTCAGCCTGCGCATAGATCCCAACATCGATGGCGACTCAAACACCCTCATCGAAGAAGACTCGGTCGCCATGCCATGGGATGACAGGAATCCATACGGGGTCGGATATGTCACTGAGAATAAAGCCCTCACAACCTCCACGCACTCAGACTCAGCGCCAAACCGCGTCCACAAGATTATAAACTCACACAGCATTAATGGCTCCTCCGGACACCCCGTTGCCTACGCAATTCATTCTCCCTCCAAACAAATGCTCCTCGCCCATCCCAAATCCTGGCACGGCCTCCGCGCAAAATACGCTTTCCACCCTTTCTGGGTAACCTCCCACCACGACAATGAACTTTACGCAGCAGGTGACTACACTTATCAATCACACCCCAGCCATACCTCTGATCTCGCATCATGGGCTGCGAGAAAGGATACCACCGATGATACGGATATTGTTGTCTGGCACTCGATAAGCTTGACGCATAATCCGAGGACGGAAGATTATCCTGTTATGCCATGTGACACTATGACGGTGAGTCTTAAACCGAGTGGATTCTTTGACTGGAATCCGGCGTTGGATGTCCCGCAGAGTACACAGGCTGGGAATGGGAGTCGGTTGGTGGAGGATGGGGCGTTGAAGGATGCAGTTGAGGGGCAAGGTTCTGGTTGTAAGAGGGAGATGAAGCTTTGAGATGAGCTATTTTTTAGATGAAGTGCTATCTATATATACAAGCGAAGAGCCGTGTTCAGAGCATTGAAATAGAACTTTGATTGTCCTTTACCCTGAGCACTAGGTGCTCGTAGTTTATTCTCTGTGTCTCACCCTGCCTGGCTATGTATTCATTACATGTAATAGAACCCCCATTTGCAATTTGCTAGATAACAGCGCGCAAGATTTTTATAAAGACGCGTAGCTGGGAATTGATGCTGCTAACTACCGTCTCGCCTAGCGACCTGACCCCTTCGCGCCTTCCGCTCATCTTTATTTACAAAACCTAAACATCGCTCACCTATTATCAAGACCTGACTGTATGTCCACAAGACCAAAATCACCATGGTTAGATGGTATTCTGACCAGGCAACCCCGATGAAAGAATCACTCCAAGTGGATAGAAGTGCAAGTCGCAACGAGCAACAAACTCTGAGCTGTGAGTCTTTTCCTTGGTGTACTGGAAGTTGAGATTGAATGTGAATGTGTGCTGATGATGGGTATGTTTAGCGACTAGATCATCGGAAATTGGAGAAGAGGTCGAGATGTCTCCGAGCGTTCACCCAAGAGCTCCAAACAACTCGCCCGCAGCGTCAATGACCGAACCTCAGCAACATACTCAAGGCGATTTCGCCGACGTTTCAGCGACAGTTCGGCCAAGGCCACATGGCGATGCCAGACGCCTGCCAATAATTGAACCTCAGCAATCTACTCGGAAGAAACCCACAGACATGGCGGAGGCCGGTACTGAGTCGAACGGCGCAGGCTGGTCGCGCGTCAACTGGAAAGCAGTGATTACTCGGAACACACTCCAGCCCTCGGAACAAGAAACATCGATACTCTACGATGATGTAGAAGACCAAGCGCGACGCCTGCGGATCGATGCTGCTGTAGTGGGATCGACCAAACCTCACGAGTATGCAGTCCAACCTTCCATAAAGTACGAGACAATGAATACACCTGTTCCAGGATTGCGTAAGACACATCAAAACCCGGTTGAGCCGTCCACCGAAGACGAGATCATGGATATTGAGAATGTTCGTTCTCCGAAGGGGAAACGGAAGTTGATGCGCCGCCAGACCGTTGTGTTAGATTCAATGAAATATAGAGAAGTGAGATCCGAGGCAGCTGTGCAACGCCCGGTCTCAGATCAATATAGGGTTGAGCCTTCCATGAAGGAGCAGAATACAGTTGACACCTCTTCGAAATACCAAGTAATGTCTCGCAAGCGTGTTGCTTCTTCAGAACTACCACCATGGCCGATATCAAGCAAGAATCAGGTCGAACCATCGAGAAGTCAACCGTTGATTTTCTATGAGAATGGAACATTCCAAAAGAGACCACGGGTGGAAAATCATGAGCAGATCGCTGTCCGAAAATCAGGACACCAGCCGTCGATCTTATCCAAGAATGATACCTTAACCACTACTCAACAGCCGTCAATGTACAGCCAAAACGTACCTTCTCCGACAAGACATCATCCCTCGGTATCATTTGAAAACAGAGCCTTCTCGACGAGACTTGATTCAGCAAAGTACTCGCAGAAGGCTGTTGGTCTGAACTACGACTCGAGTGGCCCAGCTACACTACGTGCACACAACGTGCCAATACAGCATTTTGCAAAATACTACGAGAATAGACCACCGACCACTTTGCAGCAACTGAGCTACAATCCATTAAAGGGCCATACATGTTCGACTTCACGTCCTCCAGTTTTTGATATTTCAGGCCCAGCAGCAGGGTATGATTACACTGATTACTCCCCCAGCCAAAATCCGGGTCCCACGCCATCAGCGAACGCTGCGCCACGACCTATAACCGACGGGAATGTCATCAACTTCAGTGGAATCATGGGCAGCGAGAAAGAAATTACACATCGGATTTTAGATGCATCAACGGAAGAAACAGTCGCTACTCCACAAGAGTTCAGAAAATACAAGCTGCCAAGCTTAGCGACTACTAGCTACGACTACACTGTCTCTAAACCAGGCCAGAGATTCCCCGAAGTCCGACAGGCAACCCGACCACAGGTGTCCACACAAGACTTCAGGCAAATATCAGCCTCCAATCAAGTCACTTCCCCACAAGAAGATACAAGATGGGAGACCAACAAGAGCCAGCCTCCGTATAAGGTTCATCAGCACCATCAAGAGCACGGAATCAGCGATGGTAACACCAGCCCATGCCGGAGCCACCCAGAATTCGTGCGCGGAAGGAAGATTAGGCCTAGGGAGGAAAGAGCTATTCGGAGAACAGCTACTAGAATGGCTAAGCGGAATGCAGAGAAGACAGTAGCAGCCCTCATTGACGACGCGGATTCTGCACTATTTATAACCCCAAGCAGCTCTGCTATCACCACTACTGGCGAGAATAGTATTCAACAGCGACAGGCAGGGCTTTCATTCGAGGAAATTGATGACACGAGTACAGCCATTGCTCCACAGACACCCTCAGATAACCCACAGCTAGTCCCCCTGACAACTTTTGCAGCCATGGGCAAGCCAAACCCCAGACTGTCATCGAATGCTCCGAGTGCGTTCAAGAGAGTACCTCGTCGAGCCAGGCTTCGTTCCCAGCTTACACCTAGCGTTGTCAATCAAATTCCACCAGTCGCAACAGCTGCCTTGAGTGGAACATCTACCGCGTCTCTTCCACCTTCATACTTGAGATACTCTGTGAAGGATGGTGTTTCTATGGTGTCATTACCCCCACCTAAAGATACCAACACACTCTCCTCAAAGTCCCAGCTCGCAGTTGGAAAGGAAGCAAAGAAAGTTGAGCGGCGTGAGGCAAAGAAAGCCGAGCTTAAGGCAATGGAGAATGTTCACAATCTAGCGACTATGAACCACGAGACCAGCAATTCTGCTCGTATCTCTACGCCTTTCCCCGAACCAAAAGTTCCATCCTTCGAAACCGTCGCCGGAAAAGAATTCCCCGTCTTAGCGGACAAGATTGGCTACGCTACCTTCGCTTCAAATACATATGACATTAATGAAGGTCAAGTAACTCTCAGGCAACTTGAGGACGTGTGGGAGGCAGCGATCTGGTCCGCATTCCTGAAGTGGGATAAGGAAGGCACAAAGTCTGCAAATAAAATGACTCTATACTACGAGGCACTTCATCAGATTTACGATCGGAGTACCGAATTTCTCAGACGAATGGATCGGATGTTTCCACCGATGAAAGATAATGATAAACTCGAGGAAGTGAGAAAGGAGCAGGAGGTCGACATCAAAATGCACCCAGGTTTCAAGCAAATCACTCACCAAAGGTTCGCCAGAATGGTCGCTGAACTCCCCTTCCAAACCTTTGCCCAAGACATATTTGAGTGCAACGAAAAACCAGTAACTCTCAAGCAATTAGAAGACGCATGGGAAAAGTTTCTTTGGACCGCGTTCAAGCATATGAGTAGGACGGTACCGTCTGAAACCAAGGTGGCTCGGTACATTACAGCCCTAAATCAAATTCATACTTGTCAACAGACGAAGCTATTGAAGGAGCTAGCCGAAAAAGAGGGAAGAATAGTACGAGGGGGTGAATGTGGGGAAATAGTAGATATGAGAGGAGCCATCATCGAAATCAAAGTTCCACATATCAAGAAGATCATCGACAAAGGATCTCTCAAACTAGTCGTTGAGAACGGCTACCAGAAGTTTGCGCAGAGCATGTATCACTGCAACGAAGGCAAAGTTACCCTTGAAATGCTAGAAAAAGCATGGGAAGCCCTTATGTGGCTAGAATTCCAGAAGTGGGATGCTAATAACATGCCACTTGAGACCAAGATAGCCTGGTACCGTGATGCGAGGAATCAAATCTACCATCGAAACACGCCGCTGTTAAAAGACTTGGCAAACAGAGCGGGTATGCAACTCGTTGAAAAGAACAGAGAAGATAGTTCTGATATGGAGGACTCCTTTCGGTCATTGCCATTAGAGTTCGATACGGGGGAGGGAGATGAGCTCATTGCCGCCAGCCCTGCTCCGAAAGCCATTCGGCAGGGCAGGGCCCAATACAACAACTCCATGCAAACGGTCCTCTTTTTACCTGGCTACTTTGAATTTCAAGCGAGGGGAGAGGGACTTCCGTTTTTGGCGGCGGGCGCTCAACTTCAGTATGCCGCTGATTATTACTGGGATGCGGATGGCGAGCCTCTTGCGGACCTTGAGATTCCGGGCACTATTAATGCGGAGTTTGGACAAGAGCGCACTGGTTTCAAGGTTGAGATGGAAAGGGATAGGACTCCAGTTGACGAAGAGGATTTGTATGATGACTCGGGTGATGAAGGCGTCAAGACTCGCAAGGCAATTCATGGTAAGAAGGCAGTTGTTATCGATCTTACAGGGGATGATATGGATATTGACGAGGTTGCTGGTGATCTTGAAACAGAGGCTGTGGCCAAGGAGGATACTATATTGGCTCTGGGTACCCAATGAAACCTAGCTAGTTGGACTTGTAAGAGCTACTTATGTCGGGCATATGAGCGGCAGAGCTGAAGTCATGAGCTGCGAGCTATGAGCTCTCTTGAAAATACAACGAAACACAATACATATTGCTCCTATGAACTTCTTAAGCCCACTTAACTTGATAATTGCAAGTTGTTTAGAATCCGAAGTCTCGCAAGTGAATTGTCCAGCGTGCCGCCTCATTTTCATGTCATTATCCACAAGTCAATTCAACCACTCAATTCACCACTCTCCCAAGATCTACAAGCTTGAAAAAAGAAACTGCATCAAAAGCCCTCAAGCCCAAAAACACGCAACCGATCTACCGTCTACAAGCCACCGAAACTCCATACTCTATACTCTATACTCCACGAATCCCACCATCCCCATCTCTCACAATGATCTACTCAAACCTGTGGCGCTACTGCGTATCAACACCCAACCTCCCCGCGAAATATATCATGCCCCGCACACGACGACGCTCAAAACCGACGAGGCAGAAAACTAAGAACCGCTCTCTTTTGAACCGTAAGTAAAGCACTGACTCCTGGGAGACGTAGTTGAACAAAAAGATGAAGAAAAGGGGTTTGAGCTGATAGCTTGATGTATAGGGACTGTGGTTTTGTTGGGTGAGGAGAGAGGAGTAGGTGCTGGAGTAGGAGCGAGAGCAGGAGAAGGAGAACGCGAGACTCCGAATCAGAAATCCGAATCCAGATGTCTGGCAGCACCCGAACGCATTATCCGTCCCCTGAACTTTCGCGGTAGATTCCGCAACGGAACACAAAACGAACTTACACGCGGGCTAGGGTCAGGGTTAGGGTGTTTCCATAACCGTTTGACACGGAGTGCGAGATCTTGGTGGATGAGAAGGGAGAGGAGGAGAAGGAGGGTTCTGGTGCAGAGGTTTACTGTTAGGGATACGGCGAATGGGTTGTGTATACCGAGGTTTAAGAAGGGGTGTTTGCATCTTTTGCGAGATGGGTATGTGCGGTTTGTTGGGATGGTT